>JPYR01000116.1:75124-93017 GCA_000775305.1 Belgica antarctica | reverse complement strand
CGTGTAAACAGCAGCCATCAACAAGGCGACGATGCACCACAAGCAAAGCCGGCAATCTCCCATCTCGTTTGTTTATTATTTCTCAGTCCGTTCACAACAAAAACTTCCACAAGAATGAACGAAATTCACGATTTCGACATAAACATGCACTGATTCAAGTCCGAGTCAGGTTTCACGTTCAACAACTCCGTAGAAGCATTCGCGCGCCTTGGAGTGGGTTTGCGGGTAAAGTTGATTGGGTTTGAATTTCACGAAACTTCCTGTGCTGACAAATGAAAATTTTTGCAGAACAAGCAGTTTTGACGGCAAAAATTGTACTTTGATAATGCAGTGGTATCATTGAATGGTGAAAAATGCTGTTAGAAGAATTTGAAACGTAAAACAAGAAATTGGCAATCTTGCTAAAATTTGTGGGTTGGTAAATGTAAAATGATTTTTAAAAAGCGCAGTTCATTGATTCAGCAAATAATTGAAGAACTGCATTTTTATATTATTGAAAAACTTGCAACAGCTCAAAATCTCTCAAAAACATTATTCAACAACAACACAAATCGTGAGTTTTAAAGAAATTAAGCAATTTACGTGCTTACGCGTTGCTTGATCTGTGAAATATTCCGGATAAACTTTCCTGACTCTACGCTGCTTGAACTGTTGAACTTAAAAGGAAACAAAACATCGACGATCAGAAAAGACACCTTCAAAGATCTTCAGGACTTAAATAACGTCGATCTTGGTAATAAATTTTGATTAAATTAATCATTACTACGATGGGGCGGACGACACGACCGTTTTTCAAAAATTTGAATTTTTAGTATGGAACAAAGACTGCTAAAGACTGCTAAACCATACAAACCGTTAAAAGTTCTCAAAAACGGTCGTGTTGTCCGCCCCTACATCAGTTCGGGGAAAGGTTTTCCAAGGTTTTTTTGAAATGTATTCGCTTTTTTGATAAGTGTCTTGTCGAAGCCTTGAAATGATGAATTTTGTGTTGCAGAGGTCATCAGATCAGCTGTGACGTCTTGATAATTATGACACAAACTGCCAGCTCGGGTTTCAACTGGTTCCAGTACTGTAAACTAATGTGAATTTTAGGATATGCTGTAAATAATGTTGAAGCTTCTTAAGATACTTTAACTCATAATTAAGTGAAATTAATCTGCAATCGTCTGCAATCGTCCGAAATTTATGTGTTAAGCAAAGCTGACTTGAATTGACACTGAAATTGTATGTAGAAAGGCAAAATTATGACTTGCTAAAGTGATTCATTTCATAAAATAGAGATTCTAAACAGTCAACTGCTGAAAATTCCTTTGTCTTTACGAATTTTTTATTTTCTTTAACCTAATTCTAAGTTTTTAAGTATTTTCCAGCATTGCAAACCCAAGTTTTCACGTTGAATTATGTTTAAATCAAAATTCTGATCAGCTTTTCTTCATGATTTTCAATTTTCAACTTGGTTGTATCAACATTACAATAGTACAGCATGTTCTAACACAATTCCGGCGCACCCTAAAGTGAAATCCACTCTAAGGTTCCGAACTTGCACGTCTTTCTTGTACTGTTCCCGACATTTGCGACGCTCGAAAATTGGAACAAACGGAATCTGATTTGTGTTTCAAAAGTCTGCGAAAAATTAATGTCGTGCTCAAACAACGCGCAGTAAAAGCATTCAGTGAATTTGAAAATGTTCTTGAAGCCTCTGATCGAGGGGCTGACGCAAAATAATCCACGCAGCTTGTGAAAAAGCAGTCAAAATCGCGCTAATCGTTTCCAGCTCCGCAGAAACTGGCGTCCGAAATAAAAACAACGATAAACAGTGAAATACTCGTCTGAACCAGCGATCGCAGGCTTTGCCACCATAAAGCCCCACCCAGCTGCGCATCCCGCAGTCAGACAGTGATCCAAAGTATTTAATTATTAGAAATCGTAGACTTTTCAAGTTAATTGCAAGTGAAAAGAGACAAAAAACGTGCGAAAGGGACGGAAAAGCGAAAAGCGAGAGAGAGAAAAGAATAAAAACAAACGCGGAATTATCAGTGATTACTGACAGAATGTACGCAAAAGGCAAAGGATCAACAGTTCCATCAGACGCACAGGCGAGGGAAAAGTGAGTTGTCGCGGGATTTTCGTGGAAAAATTAGTTTAAAAGAGATTTTAGATGGAAAAACAGAAATTTTATTTGATTTTGTGAAATTTTTGAGTGTTTTAACCGCTAAGACTGTCGATGAAAATTGTTGAGATAAAGATTTTCGCTAATTTTAAAGAATTCAAGCAAAGTTTGTAACGAAATGTTGATAAGAGTTGTCTTAAAATCATGACAACATTGACTTTAAAGAGGCTTTAATGTTACGAAGGCCGATGTAATTAAAGTGAACCAAGTTTAAATAGTTCTCATACCAACTCAATGCAAAATTCCATTTTCCATTATTTCATCAACATCCACCACTTCAACTGCTTTAAACTAACCAACTTCCATACATTTCAGACTCGCGCTCTACGTCTACGAGTATCTGCTGCACGTCGGTGCACAGAAAGCCGCTCAAACCTTCCTGTCGGAGATCCGATGGGAGAAAAACATTACTTTGGGCGAGCCACCAGGATTCCTGCACAGCTGGTGGTGCGTGTTTTGGGATTTGTACTGCGCCGCCCCTGAACGTCGTGACACATGCGAGCACTCGTCGGAGGCGAAGGCGTTCCACGACTACGGATTTGTGTCGTCGGGCTACGGAGTGAATGGAATTGCGCACGTGAGTTTCAGCACGCGATGAGTTTTTAATCGTTTTTGACGCTGATTTTACTTTGTTTTAGAACTCTGGACCAGCTCCAAGCCCGCTGGGTCAATTACCAGCAAACGAGGGTCTACCAGGCGGTCCGATGGCTCCAGGATTCTTCCCTGTAAGGACTTGAACTCTCTTCCTTCGATGAAATCTTATCAAAAATCTCATTTTAGAACTCTTCACTTCGGCCGTCGCCACCAACACATCCGTCATCACAGCAATCTCCACATTCACAGCCCGGCGCGCCCGGTCACAACCCTGGAATGATGCCGAACCAGCCATTCATGGGCCCGAGAGGATATCCGGGTGGCCCTCGTGGCCCCGGCGTCCGAATGCCACAAGGAATGGGAAATGACTTCAACGGACCACCCGGACAGCCGCTCATGCCCAACAACATGGATCCAACACGACAAGGTAAGCTTGATGTGACCTTCTAAGCTGTATCCGTAGTTGACGAGAGGGTTGCGACATGCTGCGTCACTTAAATCATCGAGAAATCATCTTTAAAATCTGCTTAAGTGACTCAAGCACGCTCCAGTGCCTTCCAAAAGTGACTCAACATGCGCACACACCCCACAATAACTTACCGTAGACCGTTGAAGTAGAAAATTTCCAGTATATTTCGATTAAAAACGTGCGGCGGCTGAAACAAACTTGAATCTCGCTAACTCGAATAATTTTTTGACTCTTCCTTTCTCACTCTCACACACACACAATCACACGAACATTCAAAATCCATTTAAAAATTGCGAAAAATCTTGCAGGCGACGGTGACTTTGTATGGCAAGGTAAGGCTTGGCGGTTGGCGGCCGTGCCGGACGTGCTACTAACCTTCCTTTTGTTTGTTGTCTTCGTGTTCACCGGATTTCACTCTTTTGTTCTGATTCATGTTCACTTGATTAACATTTTTCGTTCATGATTGACGGGGCTGGTGGGTCGGAAATGTCGAAGTCGACCTTGTCGGTGACATTGGGACTGGAAAAAGTCGTATTTGGACAAAGATTGATGGAGAATTTGGACTGCATGGCCTTCAAACAGGGGAAATCACGCACAAAATTGATTGGAACACCGGATCCGTTCCAAAAACCCATAGCGCCTTCTTCCTTAGTTGATGCATGCATTCTCGAGAACTAACAAACTTAGAAATTTTTGTTTTATTATTTTTCATTTGTTAATAACAATTCTGCACACTTCAACCGGCACATCCACTAAATCTCTATTTTATTCGACAAACAGGTCCACCTGGAATGGGTGGAATGAATCCTCGAATGAATCCACCGCCTCGTGGTCCCGGGATGGGACCGATGGGCAGTTACGGACCAGGAATGCGCGGTGGCCCACCAAACAGTAATTTAGGCCCGTCAGGCGGACCAATACCACCGATGATCGGTGGACAGCGACCGTGGACGCCAAACTCATCAACTCCAATGAACTATTCGTCATCATCGCCAGGAAGCTATGGGGTAGGTTCATCAATTATTACTATCTAAAATGGCTCCATTCCTTTCAAAAGGGTTTTAAATTGCAATTCGCCTTAAGAACTTCACAATTCATGATAAAACATTACAAATCTTCTTACAAACAGTACAAACTGTGCTTTCAACCCTACACTTAACTTAAAACCCTAATGTTTTACTAAGAAACCCTTCAAATCACCTTAAAACAGCAATTCTAAACTCAATATTATCTTTTTTAGGGCCCACCACCGACAGGCCCCCCAGGAACGCCCATAATGCCGTCACCTCAAGACTCTTCGAACTCTGGCGGCGAAAACATGTACACCATAATGAAACCGGTCGTACCGGGCGGCAACATTGGCGGCGACTTCTCTATGGGTGGCGCTTCAGACGGCTCTCAAATGGGCCCGATGGGCGGAGTGCTTAATGGCGACGGACTTGATGGCATGAAAAATTCACCAGCCAACGGATCGAGTGGTGGTGGTGGTGCCGGTCCCGGAACGCCCCGCGACGATTCCGGATCAGGCATGGGCGACTACAATTTGGGCGGTTTTGGCGGGGGCGGAGAAAATGTAAACGCCGTCGATGATTTGTGGATGTAAGCGAAACTGATTTCTGACGATGCGAATTTCATTGCAGGATCAAACGGAATCGGCTGCAATCCTTAAGATCAAAGAGAGTATGCAGGAAGAGGCAAAGCGCTTCGAGAAGGATAATGATCAACCGGACAATTATTACATGCAGTAATCGGGGCGATGGCCCGCGATCCAGGCGAAGCAAATCCAATTCACTTTTCAACCTTTTAATTTGATCTGACGAGTTTTAAACTTTTTTTGACTCCGAGCCCCGGGAACACTCGGTGATTTCGCCGTCACACGACCGGCTTGCGACTACTGCGAGACCGCCACCTGGTGGTCGCGTGTTGCCGGGGATTTTACCTCGAAAGAACGAAAACAAATCCATTTTGATTTTGATAAACACAAAACTCATGTCACACATACACACACAATCGGACACTAAGTCTCCTTCATGCTCGCCCTTCCAACCTTCCACCACCAACCACACATCTCTCTGAATCATATTTTGTCTGTTTTATTAATCGTGTAAGATTTTATAGCGTAAGAATCCCGTGAAAGGCGGTGTCTGCGGGTTTTGTTGACCAATTCATGTTGTTCCATTTTGACAACCCGTGTTAATTTGGGGAATAAGCTTGCAAATCATGGCCGGCGGCATTCGCAGGCATCGCCGGCATAATTTATTTCTCTTCTGACTTCTCCTTTCTTGTGATTGCTCCCCCGAAGAAAGGAAAGAAAGATCACAATTAAGACACAATTTACTTAACAGAAGATGAAAAGGAAGAAGAAAAAATCTTAAAAGATTTCGACTTTAAAATGAAGATTATAAAAAGGAAAATTAAAAAAAAATTGACGTTTAAAGTTGGAACGTAACTTAAGTAAGGCAAAAACAATTTTCATGCATGTAAGATGGAAGAAAAATTAAGGAAAATTATAGAAAAACAATTTTTATTTTCAATTTGTAAATCAGCTGAAGAAAATTAAATGAAAAAAAATGGGAAAAATAAATTAAATAAAAACATTGAAATAAGAAGAAAAATGGAAAGTATTTTTATTAGCTTTGATGTTTGGAAGATGGTAAAAGCTTTTAAGAAATGTTGTTGATACCAAATGCAAGATCAAGGCAAACTCCAAATGCCAAATGAAAATCATTTTTGTAAAATTTGAAGATTTCAATTGCTTTGAGCTTAAAAGATTTCAAAATCTTGTGTTAAATACTTGAAACTTGGCAAATTTGGTTCAACACAGTCATTAAAAGCTAAAAAAAAGCTCGAGTTGGTCGTAAAGAACAACACATTGATTAATTTTTCAGCAGGAAGACTTTTCTGACACTAATTGCATGCTTCGCAGCTCATCGTACCAAGAAATGAAGCTTTACAGCTTGCACAACAATAGACTTTTCATTAAAGCGACTTTACGACTAGAAAAATTGGCCGCGGTGGAGTAAGCGGTACAACAATTACTAGTAATTACTAGTTATTACTAATAACTACTAAGAAATTACTAGTAACTGAAAAACTTACTAAGAAATTATTACTACTTTCTAGTTATTATTAATTACTAGTAATTTAAAACTCTAAGTGAAGTATCGCTCGCTCGATTTAATCTTCTTAAAAGGGTAAACTGAATCACAAAGTCTCCAATTGAAATAGTAATTTCCCAGTAATTATTATAGTAATTACTAGTAATTATTGTGCCGCTTACTTCACCTTAGCCAAAAAAAAATAATACGTGAACCGTAAAAACCTTGCTTGAACTTTAGACACAAGCTTCAAAGCTGATGTTGCCACGGAGTTCTTAGATCTTTTTTCAGTAAAAAACATCTTTGACGGCATGAAAGCTTTAAATTCTTTCTCACGATGTTATTTATTGTCAAACAAATTCCACATCACCCCAAATCCTAGAATCTCGTCCTGAAAAGTTCATACAGACGTGAAATTGTGTTTATCACGGATGAAGAAGTGCGTCAACGGGTTTATTTTTGGGGCTCGTGCCTTTCCTTTGAATTGCTGATTCGAAAAAAGCTTCAATGTTTATTTCATACGGATTGTTCTGATTTCTAACGCACTGCCTGTTAGCCTGAGATTGTTTTAATGAACTCTCTGGTGCTTTATTAAGATTCAATAAAACATCTGAAATTTCAAGCCTTCGGCCTTGGCAAAATAAATAAATTGACTGAAACGGTGAAAAGATGGTGAACAAATTAGGAATGTCAGTGGCTGTTTCGCGTAGCCTGTTGCGTCTGCAGATGACTTTGATAAAACTGAATCGACAAAAACACGAAAATATTCTTGTTTCGGTGAACGATTGTTTTCTTTTTATTTAACAATGTTTTTCATTTAAATTACCAAGTGAATACACTTTTTCACCAGCTTCTGCTTGTTACGGTCTCGTTTTATGTGATGGGAAGACATTGGAATATTTTTTTTATTTTTACTTAAATTAAATGCTTCTTTCGGTATTTAAACTTTCTACTAATCATAACGCTTGTAATATTTTTTTGTTCGTCAAAAGCTTCGACTTGAAAATTCTTGAGAATTGACGTTGAAGTCCGCAATGAATTGATTATCAATGGGTCTGATGAAGCGATGAAACCTTTTCACAAGAACAACAACGCCAGGTCTGAAAATTTCACTTGCCAACAGTCAATTGATCATTTTTTACTCTTCTTTCCGGTTGAAAACCTTCCCCCGGGCGATTTGCTTAAAGATGAAGACAGACTTTGCTAAGTTTTAGAGCTTTAGTGTTGAGAGAACATGGAAGACTAAAGTTATAAATATTCGATGAAAACATTTTTCGCATTTTGACGATCAATTCTTGAGATCCATCAAACTGTTGTGCTTGGCAATCATTTGTCCGGTTGAGTGCGGTCTTCTTCAATGAAATTTGGTCGAATGCTTTTTACGAATTTGCGATCTTTTTCGCTTCAGCTTGCATTTTCTCACGCAATGTTGGCACGTCCTCGTCGATTCTCACGATTGCCCGGATTTTCTGGTAAAAAACAATTTGAATTTCATGAAGTTTACTGAGATTTCAAAATGGGGTTGATTTGTTGGGAATGTCACACGAAACTTTAAAAAATACGCAACAATCAAGACAGAAGAAAATTTAATTCATTTTTGAAAGCTATAAGAAGGATTTTATGATTTTTGAAGTTTCAGATAATAGAGAAACTTTGAAAGCTTCATTAGTTACTAAGAATTATAAAAGCTTTCGAAGCTTTCTGTATATTTATCAATCAAAACTTTCAACGTTTTTAAAAATTGGAAACTTTTAGAAGCTTTTTGAAAGCTTTCAAAGCTTTATAAAGCCAAATAAGCTTTCAAAGTTTGACGTAAAGCTTTTAAATCACTGGAAACTCCAATTTTTCCTTTCAAAGCTATAAAATTCCTTGCGACTCGAGCCATCACTTCCAGTGACCCTAACGAACAAATATAAATGTATATTACTTCGAGGGTATCTCCCGGTGTTTTATGCCAAAGCCAGATGGCGTATCCAGGAATGCACATCATAGACGAGAGTGCAGTGAACCAACCGAAGCCATGAGCCCACCATGGGAACTCGTACTCCAAGTATTTCACTGGCGTAAATTCAACGATGTTAAAGATGAACACGCCCTGAAGTGAAAAAATCTCATTAGCGTCAAATTCAGTGCGCAACTAATCGAAACTTACGAAGCAAATGCATGGTGTGGTGAACACCCAGCAGAACTTCCACCAGACCATTGGGTAATATCCAATCATGTCTTTGATGCCGTCATAGAACCGTTGGATGCCGTAGCACCACGAGATGGAAATGCACTCAAAGAAGATCAAGAAGAGAAGACAGAAACCAGAAACGGCGTACGAATCCAGGATCTGGAACATGAACATTCCGCCCTGGGTGATGCAAGTCAGGCCGACAAAGTAGCTGAGGACGCAAACACAGGCGATAAAGAGTTCCTTGCGGCGGCGGAGAAGCTGCGGCCACTCGTCGACCATTGCCGTGATGAAGCCTTCCATCGTGCAAAACTGCGAATCGAGACCAATTAGCAGCAGCATAAAGAAGAACAAGCACGCCCAAAGTGGTGACCCAGGCAGCTTAAGCACGGCGGACGGATACGCCAGGAAAGCAAGCCCGGGACCTGTTGAAGAAGAAAAGTTGAAGTGGGAAGCGCTAAGCTTGACGTTTTTTGTTACCTGAAGCAGCGACTTCTGACACCGGTCGTTGCTGTTCATGGGCCATGAACCCGATGACCGAGAATATGACGAAGCCAGCAAACATAGACGTCGAAGAATTCACCGTGCAAACAATAAGCGCGTCCCTAAAACAATGAAGTTAATGAAAAAATTCTTCAGACGCTTCTGAAGCGCTTACTTGTAAACATTGTTCGTGAACTTGTTGTAGCTTCCAAGGGCGACAAGTGTTCCAAGACCCAAGCCATACGAGAAGAAGATTTGTGTCACTGCATCGATCCACACTTGAGACTCTCGAAGCTTAGACAAGTTGGGCGTAATGTAGAACTTAATGCCTTCCATGGCACCGGGCAGAGTGATGCCACGGAACAACAGAATGGTGAGAAGCACGTACGGGAAAAGGGCAGTGAAATACACGACCTGAAAATAGAAGGGAAATGTTTTTCAGGAACTTCACTAATGACTTAGGGTGGCCAAAAGCAAAACTAAAACTTTTATGAACGTAACTGCTGTTCACTCCCACATCACCCACTGATTACCTTTCCAGTCCATCTGACACCCTTCCAGATACAGAAATAGCAAAGAATCCACACAAGCAACAATGTCCCGGCCAGTTCCCAGCGAATGCTTCCAATTTCTTCGATTCCGCTTGAGATTTGCAGGGCACGACGTCTGAGAAAGGTAATTTCAATTTATCTTCGTTTCCTTCAAATCAATTAATTTCAAATTACTCCCAGAACTCCTTAACCGGATCGGTGACTTGTGCCACTGAGATGTTTCGTCCGGCCACTGTGCACACTTTCGCCAGCACTGCGGTTCCGTTCGACAGGAATTGTCCGGGTACTCGCTGGTTGAAGCAGATTTCCTTGCGGAGGTAGGGATTGACACACGTGATGGTGTTCCAGGCGTTCTCGCATGTACTCCACGGCAGCTTCGACCGCATGGACATGAAGAAATAGAAAACTGCCCATGCCAGGATGACAATGTAATATACATTCATCCAACATGACATTACAGCAGCTGCATAGCCAATACCTAGTCAAGAAGAAAAAAAAACTCAAATGATTGATTGCAATTTGATAATTCCAAGACTGGAGTTAGAGACGCTTTTAGATTGATTAGTCTAGTCATGTACAAGTGCGTCTGGATGTTCAGATGAACGTAAATGTTTACATCATAAATTGGAATTTAAGTTGTAAAATGTAACATTTTCTTGAAAATGAACACTTTGTGACTACAAAACTGAACAAATCTGTCGACTTCATGTTATGTTGTACATTTGGACTTGTAAGAATAGAAAGCTTTAGGGCAAAGACATGGACTGATTTATTGGAAACCACAGTAACAATAAAAGCTTTGAAAAGATTTGGAAGTGAAAAGGGTGAACTGTGCAAGAACCGGAAGTAGCAATTGTTCTTCTTATAGGAACCGGAAGCTTAATAATTTTATGTGTTTTTGATTAGAACCGGAAACTCTCATTTTCATTGGTGTTTTTTGTTTATAACGGGTTTTAAATGCGATTTTTATCAGAGTGGTGTGTGTCGAAGCTTTTATTGAGATTCCAATCAGAACTTAAAGTTGTATGAATTTTCTAATAAGAATTGAGCCAAATAAATACGAATAAAAGCTTTCAAAGAGATTCTAATAAGATTTCAGGATTATACAGAAATTTCAATAAGATCAAAATTTAAGGATTAGCTCCAATAAGAATAAAAGCTTTCAAGTCATTTTCAACAAACACACAAGCTAAGAGGTTTATTTCAATGAAACTGAAGCCTGCAAGCCAATTTCAAAAAGAGCTTTATGATTCTTTCAATAAGATTTCAAACATTCGGTTTTGATGTTTCAATATGGTTAAGGCTTAGATTCCAATACGAACTTTTATGTGAAATAAAGCTTCACAATCCATTCCAACAAAAATTGAAACTTTCTTGTGAACATTTTTACATTTTTAACTATTCATTTCTAGATAAAAGCTTTACTCAAATGTTTTGAAATCAATTAACCATTCAAAAACCAATATAACTTACCCTTGAAAATAGGTGCAATCTTGAACACCCCAAGCCCACCGATCGTAAGCATCTGCCCGAGAGCCAACTCCATGAAGAACATGGGAATACCGGCGAGAATAAGTGTGATGAAGTATGGTATAAGGAAAGCGCCGCCGCCATTTTTATAACACAAATACGGGAAACGCCACACGTTACCGAGACCGATCGCAAGACCGACAACTGAAAGAATAAAGTCTAATTTGCTGCCCCAACTGCCACGCTCGAGTGGATCTTCATCGTCCGTTTTTGTGTTTCTTATCTGCAGAGAAAAAGGAAAAGTTTTGGAGATTTTTGGGTCCAAGTGATGTTGCCGCTACTTACGTCTACTGTTGTGGATAGTGACTGTTGAGCGGATGCGGTCTGCAGCTCGAGACTCTCTCCACTTTTATGGCGCAGCTCAACATCGTCTGAATCAGCCGTCATAGTCGCTAAATGAACACTTTTGTTATAAATTGATTATGCCTAGATTTAAGCTGCACCCCCCGAGTCGCTGCTTCTCTGCAAAAATAAAGCAATGCGAGAAAAATTGTCAATCGTGTCGCAGCGGAGCAGTCAATTCAACATCCGGTATAAATCACTGTCGAGCTGGGATGGCTTAAGTGGATAAATAGAGAGTCAAAACAGCGTCTCCGTTTATCATTCAACATAATGGCATTATTGGGATCACACACATATAAAATGTGCGGATAAAAGCGCGAGAAATTGAGACAGAGAGTGGATGAAGCTGTGGAATCTACATCGATATCTCGTCGCGTGAGTTTATAATCAGAGTGTTGGGGAAGGTTTCGTTGTGATGTGACGGGATGAATTTAAACTTTTGACGTTATTACTTTCATAATTCAGATTTGCAGCCGTTTTAAAGACGAAATTTTGTTTCTTATAAGCTTTTTTAGGTTAGCAAATTTACACAATTGAATTTTATCGGCAGTCAGCGCTTGGACTTCTATGAATTCAATTTAGGTTCAAAAATAAAACAATAAAAAAGGGTCAGTCTGGCAATAAAGAAATAAAGGCGTTAATAAAGCAACAAGTGTAAATCTTAAGTTTTTGGGCGCTCTAGGGATAAGAACAACTTGAATTGTTATTTACTTGGTAGTTAAGAGTATGAATTATCGCATAAAATACATTTCACCGCGTGGAAAGCCCCAGATTGCTGATAAAATAGGCTTTGTTACTTTAGTAACGCAAAAACTTGCTGTTACTTTTGTGCCGGAACGACCAGCTTGAAATTGTCAACAAAAAATAATGATTCATTGACCTTCGTTCTGAACTTTTCCAAGTTCTTTAGATGTTAGAAATTTTGAACACAAACAAAAGACTTAAAGCAAGATTTACGCAAGTTCAATTGGTTTCAAATTGAACTTAAGCATTTTTAAACACATTCAGCAACATTTCTTAACGTGACCTAACTTGCGCACCATCCCATCTTTCAGATGCAAGTTTCCCCCTGCAGATTGAAGTCAATAAACGTTAGACAGCATACAATTACGGTCTCGTTTAACACCGGAACAATAACCGAGCGTGATGGGACAATCAACGATACGTGGATGATATAAATAGCTGGCTTTATGTGTCGCAACTGATTACAAGTGTAAACAATTACGTGATCTCATTTCCCCCCGTCCACATTCGGAGACAGCTGGTCTAGCATATCGTCAATTGACTCACGCTCATCTCGAATTTACTTTTTCTGTTCCGAAAAACACGTCACCGACCGGAAATCTCTGATTAAGTGGCCCCGAGAGATGCTCCAGACTCAGATTTGCAATCGATTTGTCACTGCGTGCAGCGTTTCAATTCCACTTGCTTATCTCATCTTATCATGTCGGTCCTTATGAGCGGATAATAAATGATGAAAAATTCGAGAAAAACGCCTCATCGCCCTCGGCAAGAACAAATGAAAAAGAAAACTTTTTGTTTTCAAAGGAAATTTCGATTCCAGTTGAAAAGTCAAAAACTGAACAAAAGTAAAAAACGAGAAGAATGTCATAATCAGATAAAAGATAAAGTTTCATCTGCTGGAGAAAGTGGGATAGGGGCACAATCGAAGCTATAAGCCAGAAAGTTCAAATAGCAGTACACAGAGAGAGAAAAGAAAATTTTATATCCAGCAAAAACCTTAAAAATACTTTTCTGTCGTTGGAAAAGATTCTTTATGAATTAACGAATGAAAACTTTGTTGAAAGTGGAGTTGAAAATAATGTTGGATGTTTGAAAGTGATATCACTTAAGCTTTGCAAGACCAAGTTCGTTCAGCTAGGACACTGAAGGTTAGGTTAAGACAACGTCATGGTAAAACTGCCGAAGCTTTAGACAAAATGGTCATTAATGTTGTTGTTGAACTGATTTACAACTATAGCCAACACGATCTCCGACTAGTAGAAAGATTGGGCCTTCAAGAACTTCTCTAGAGATTCCAATGTTAACCTCAAAGCTTGTGAATTCTGACAATCAAGAGAACTTAAAATTCTTGTGACTCAAAATACTTATAAATTTAGGTTATGGCCACAAACTCAAATTTTATGGCCACAGTTGTTGAATCTTGGCCACAACGTTCCATTTCTGTTCACAACTTCCTAATCATGACATTAAAATCATAATCTCAGCCACTCAAGACACATTTCCACTCCGAGAAGTATCAATTGAAGTGCAATGGCTAGCAACAAGTGGTTTTTCATCCACTTAGCATTTCATACATCACTGAATGACCTTAAAATCAACTTTCCTAGACGCCCTTTTCTTCAACAGCCCTTCAAATGGCTAACAAATAAGCTCTTGATTCAAAACGTGACCGATTCGTTGACTGCTGATGTTGAGGTAGCGTTTGATCCATTGCTATGGCCTTAAGTCAGAATGAACGAGCAAAAATTGAATTGAAAACAACACTAGTAGAATTCTTTTGTCCCCTTTTGGCTTTTATCTGTTCTCTGGCTTTTTGTTTCCCATCGAGTGGATACCCGTTCGTGCAAAAGATTCATACCAAAAGTAAAGCTTTGGCAGAACAAGTCAAAGAAGAGAAATAAACTTTTTTGGAAGTTGATACAGAACTGAAAAAAAGTTTGAATAGAAAGACGCAAAAATTAAAAGTGCCGTACAATGTACGGTTGCGTGGCTAGGTGAATTGAAGAGGTTTGAAAGTCAAGTAGATTTTTAGGAACATCCTTGAGCTGGTTAGTTTGAACGTTGTGCTTGTTTTGATTAAAATACGATTAGCTAAACAACTCGGACAAAGTTACTAGCAATCTGGTTACGTAGCCAGTAGTTGACCAGGTTTTAGAACAACAAATATGTCAGACCAATCCAGCAATAAAATCTTTTCTTGAAGCTCTAAAAAGTCAATTTAAACAACTGGAAAAGCTGATTTACAGCTTGCCTACTTCAAATAACGATTTTATTACTTCAGATCGACATTTGACACCCTAACAACTTGAAATTACCATAGCCAGCCTATTAATTCTGTCAACCATATCATGAATATCCAATAACAAAGCGATAAGATGAAACTTTGTCTACCATCCCACATAAAAAATGTCTGAATTCCAAAAAAGATGCCACATTGAGCAATATTTTTGCGAAAGATGAACAAGAAAGCACCTCTAGGTCATAATAAGGTTGGGGGAAGCGATGTAAAGAAGGAAAAAAAGTTTCAAGTTTTCAGTATAATTGTTTCCTTCCGAAAAGCTTCATCGTGTTCTTCAGGTTTTTCCCTTGTCGATCGCCCTCAATTTGAATCACAAGACAAGCTTACCAAAAGAGATTCAGCAAATCATAAGCAATTTTAATCGGAACTTAAGCTGCCTCGTCCATGGATTAAGTTTTTTTTTATTTGCGAAAGTTAAAGGAAGTTCAAAAATAACTTATCCCAAATCCATGGCAGTTTCAAAGCAATTTGTTGGGCTTTATTCTCATCCCGTTAGGTCCAAGCGAAATGGGATGTGAAAGTTTTTCCTACGGCGCTCGTTATTGATCCATGAGTTTTGATTGCATTTCGATCGAGACAATGTCGACACAAATGTAAATTTCATGAGAGAACTTTTGTTCACGAAGGGTTGTGGAAGTGGGCTAGTGTCAATGTTGGGGAGAGAAAATAAGAACTTACAAATTGAACTAAGTTTGTAGAGTATCACAAAATCAATTGAGATAGGTTTTCGTATCATTCATGTATGAATTTGTTTTAACAACATTGTCGAATAACTTCAAATAATTTCACATTTTGTCTCTGCTAGGGAATTCGAAGGGAAATTTATTGAAATGATTTTGGGAATGTAAAAGTGTTATTGAAGAGAGTGAAGTTTATGTTCAAGATGTCAGACTAATAAATGATTCAAAAAGTATTGCAAACTAACTTTTTATTGAACAAAAGTATGAAAGTTTTTTTAAATTTTAAGATTGTTTGCAAATGATACTTTTTAAAACAATTATTTTTAAAATTGACATGAACCAACATTGGCTCAAAGCTATTGTCTTCCAGTTTTTAAGAGTGTCTTTATACAATGACTATATTCTTGCCTAACATTGTCAATAAAACAAGCTTCATTAGTTTTAGTAGAGATTAGCGTCTCTCAACTTTTAGTTTGATTTCTGATAGATATCTGTTTGCAAACTGTCAAAGAAATCCTTTTTCCAAACTATTTTGTAACGTAATGCCTTTGAAATAAAGGTTCAAAAGAAGCCAAAGGCGATGTCTGATAACCTATCAAATATCGAAAACCTTAACCCACCCTTTTAGGAAAGAGAATTGAAACTAAAGCTTCAAATATCTTTTCCCAATTTTTTTTGAATCGAACACGAAACTTTTTTGTCTTTAATTAATCTTGATGGAAAATTCTTCCATTAATTCTAGAATTCCCTATCGACATTTCCTGTTTGGATGTCTGAAAGCGTTGGAATGCACGAAACGGAATAATTCAGGAATGGATTGGATGTGAAAATAAAAAGAGAAAAACTTTTTGCGATGAATCAATGATTCTTTGATGAACATTTCATGAGTTGGAAACTTGGATGGAGATGGTTAAAGTTTGCTGCAGATAATTGAGTGCTTGCTTTAACTGAAAATTTGCTGGATTTATTCCGCTGGCAAGTTGGGAGTGAAAGCCTAGATTTCAATTCGGAAGCTGCACATTTTCCTACCCCATAAATAAACCATTCACTGAAACTTGAACCTTTCCAGCTCGTTTGGTTTTTTTTTATTTGCTTTCTAATTTGTGGGTGCGATTGAAATGTTCATTTGGAATCAGTCACAATTAAACCTCGATATCAATTAACCGACGAGTGTCTCGATTGTGCCATGATTTACTCGACTGTGGACAAACGATTTTTAATCATTGTGACGATTTTAAGCATGGCGAGCGTAAAAACAGAAAATTATTGGGAAACTAGTCGCTTCTATCAGTGAAAATGATATTGATGCACTGGTTGCACACTCTAAATTGATTTTGGTCGACATAGCAGGTGAAAATCCATTTTGCTGGTAATAATCATCACTTAAACAATTTATTTTCAGTCAACACGTTACACCGGAAACCTTAAAGAGTTGACAACGAACTTGTGATTTTAAAACGTTGAAGTTTTGAATTTTAAAGCTTTTTTGTCGCAGATTTCTTATTTTCTTCTGAAAACTGTCAGACGCTTTCGCTGACTCTAAGATTTTATTTGTTCAGCCTCAACTGTCGATAAATTGAAGTTTAATGTAAAAAACTTTTCGTTTTCTCAGAAATTGAATTTGTCTGTGAATCTTAATTGAACTTTTTTCCAGTCAGTTCAAACGAAATTTGCAAACACAACGACGATTTCCTTTGCACACACAAGCTAAGTCTCGATGTACAATTTTTGAAAACAATTTTAGAAGGCAATTTGATTCCACACGAGAGTGAAGATGATTCAACGAATGTTTTCCGGTTGAACATAATTGAATCAGATGTCGTCACTTGCTTACTTTTTCTATCGTTTTTTCGCTTAAATCCAAATTTATTTTTTCCACCAGATTTTCCACAGCTTTTCACAAATTTTTCATCCTTCACACTCGGTGATTATTTTCGTTAAAGTCTGCCAAGTTTTCCACTTAAGCTTTTTCACTCCATTTAAAAGTGTTTTTCTTTTTTATGTCTGAATATAAAAACTGTTTTTTCGTTCGTTTCACTGTGCACGAGAGTCCGGGGCAAACCGTCTTATCACCGTCAGTCGTCGATCGCAACTGATTACGGAGTGAAGAAAAAAGCAATTTTCAGCTCTCCAGCCTCCAGCTTTTGTATTAGAAATGATAAAAGCCTGTAATAGCGGCAAAGACAGATTGTGGAGGGGAAAAGGTGAACAAGGGGAGTCCATGCCATGCCATTCCAAAAGTTTCTCTGAAAACACAAATACGTCAGCTATTGCTTGTGTGTGGTTGCTTGGCTACGCGCGTTCTCAAGTGATGTCAAAGTAAGCACTTTAAATGCTGAAAATAGCGATGAATCGCTTGTCATTGCATGATATCGCAATTTTTAATGCTAGGGGAATGCATTGAAGGATGTAATTTTAACTTTTTTCGTTGATTTTATTAAAACTAAAGACTAAAAGAAGCAAAAAGCTTTCCACTAAAACAGTCTTTACAAAAGATTTAAAACATTGATTTAACATTTTGAAGGGCAGCCCCTTAAAATGTCAAAAATTGGAGAAGAAAACAAATATTTGAAATAAATCGTTAAACACTACTTCTATTTATTTTGAAGTTACTTTAAATCAGAGGTTGAATTTAGACTTTTTTTAAACTCTAAAGCTAAAGTCTAAAGTTGAAGTTTTTCAAAACCCTAAAGCTAAAGAAAGTCTAAAGCTAAAGCTAAAGCTGGAAAACGCCAAAAAATACCTAAAGTCTAAAGT
>JPYR01000116.1:62795-75114 GCA_000775305.1 Belgica antarctica | reverse complement strand
CCTCTGCTTTAAATTAACGTTTTTTAACCATTGAAGATTCAAAAACTTTTTTTTTTGAACCGTAGCTATAAAATGTGTTTCAGTGCCTTCCCCTCAAAGCTAGACAAGGTATACGCGAACTAAGTCTTAATTGGCTTCTCCATAAAAGGTCACATATAGCCAAGCAACCGAGCGAGAGACAGAAGGAGAGACTCGTGTGTTTGCAAATAATAAAGCACAATTTGATGCCATGTTATCTCTCGTTACTATTTTCCCCTAACTGGACTGCGGTTGCTGCGTCTCCCCCATCATTGTCATCGTCATCAGTCGCACATCAAACGGAATAATTGTTTTCCGGTACGTTTTTTCTTCGTTCTTTCTCTCTCTGTCGCTTTTCACAGGATGTTCTTCTATGAACGCTGATAATGACTCGGACGGGAGGGCACTTCATTGTCGCTGTTTTGTTGAGCGCACAAGACGCCCGGAGGGAAATTTTTCGTTAACCTTTCTTAAAGTGTTTACCGTTATTGTTTTTGGTGGAAGGGAAAAGTTTTTCGAAAGCCCCAAAAAGCGACGAAAATCTCTCCGACCCAAAAACCATTTTTTGCTGTGCCCGAGATCACCTTGAGATTGAACACACAAATTAAACCTTTTCCTTCTTGTTGAACGAGACTTTTCCTTCTCTGATCCGATGAGCGTGGGTAAAGAAGGCTCTTTTAATGAAGATGATGACGGATAATGATGATTATAGTGAAATTAGAAGGAAAGCACGATGTTTCAGCGTCTTCGGATTCGTTTTGTTTCGCTGATAAAAAATTACAGTGAAGAGTCTTGACGCTGGCTGCAGCCTTAATAATCATAAAGCAAGCTTCCATTACACTCTGTTGGATACGATTCAGCACGAATGTACATAAAACTTGCACTGCGTGGGGCGGAATGAAATCAATTTTGCTTTAGTTTCGCTGCTTCTCGCAACTGACGGGAACTTAAAAAGTTGTGAAAGCAAATTTACTTTGAATTAGCTACAATGTCAAGACGAAGTTCATGTGATGAAAAAGTAATGAAAATGAATCTGCATACTTTCCGTTAAGCTCAACAGAGCCAGAACACAAGCATGATGTTTTTTTCAGAGTTCTCTCAGTAAAAACGGTTGATGGAATATTTAATTTATGATGTTTAGGTGATTTTGACTGCTGTCATGACCAGTTAGCTTTCAGCAAATTGGAAAAGATTGATAGCAACAATAAAGTCTTGAAGGTAAACAAATATGGTGTGCAACTAAAAATTGCTTCAAATGAAAATTTAAAAACAATAAAAGTAATGTAGACACTTTTGTAGTTCCTTAAAAAATCAAAAAATTTAGAAAAATAAAACATTTTTAAGCTTTCAATGTTATTAAAAGCTGTGGCTTTAAGTTTTTTGCCAGTCACTCATCTGAAACAAAGATGAAAGCTTCCACATTCTAAGTTTTAAAACCTAGTTAGAAGAATTCTGAATTCATTCAGCAGCAATCGTTGAACAGTGCCTTAAACGCTTTAAGTGTCAAATTTGTCATCTGCAAAGTTCAACAAACAAACTTGAAACCAGTGACACATTATCGTGTGTTATTGAAGATGAAACGCTTACCCCAAGTGACGATGAGTAGCTTAAATCAGCTGGAAGTAAATCATGTTCCACCTAAAATGTCTGAAAAATCACGACAAAGAAGCTTACCAGCTTTATGTTTCCTTTGACACTTAATTACCCTGTCAAAATCCTAAAAATAATCTGTTTACGACGTTTGACTGTATTTCAAATTATTTTCGGATGATGAATCAGGGTTCGGCAATAAAGATTAAAAGTTAAGAATTCTCATACCTCAATTTCAACTAATTAATTAAATTCACCTCGAGATTCATCAGCGGAAGAGTTTCAATTACATGATCAATAACGAGCAAAATTAGGAAACGCAAAAAGTTTTTTTTAAATAATTTCATCATCTTTATTTGATGTTCAGTTTGATGCTTCCAACAAAGTGAAACTTCTTCTCTTATACTCCATAGACACATATGAAATTGTTTTATGAACGATTTTGCTTCTTTAATTAATTATTTACTTCTATTTCCTTCATAATTCTAATAACCAGTTCTGAGAAGCTTTTTCTCCCACTTTATTTTTCTCTTCAATCTTTCCTAGCTTGACGTCGAATTTTCTTTTTCCATTGTTAACGAAAATCACTCATAAACAGGCTGAACAGGTGCTGTTCTTTCACAGGCAGACAGAACATTGAATTAATTTTTGATGGATTTCTGTTAAAGTTTTGCCGGAAAATGTTCATAAAAATTAAATTCATAAAAATTAAATATTAAAGCTTTGTGTTTGACCCAGAATGCTGTTCTTGGCTGTTGTCTGCTTTGTGGGGGTGAAATATTTATATTTCCAACGAGAGTAAATACTTGTGATTATGCTTTCTTCTAAAATTACTCATTCTTGAACCAAACTACATCCTTCATTTCTTAAAAAGTTCGAACAAATCTTCTGTAATCCTACAAATAAAAGAAAAGTTGTGAAAGCTTCCACTGTGCCAGTCATTTTTGAATGATTCTCAATTATGAAATGAATTTTTCATTATTTTTCTAATTTGCTTTGTTCAATTTCTTAGAAATTTCTTTTGTTTCTACTTTAACAAAATTTTTCTTCTCCTAACGAACATGTTCTTCATTTCTTTTGTTTTCGATTGAGTGATTTACATCGCTTTGTTGCTTAACTGTTTCTTCATGAATCATTTGATGAGCTTTGGGAATGTTGCAATTGTCATTTACTCAATTGACACACAACTCGGGGCGAGAGTAATTGTGTAGTATTGTATGTTCATGTTGTGTTTGTTTTTCACTCTTCATCAACTGTTCAGTGTTGATTTGACTTAATTGAAAACAATGAGAGAGAGAAAAGGACTGCAAGCGATTTTACTTGAAATGTGTCGTTTCTGCTTGTTACGTTTCTCTCTGTGCATGCGAGTCGACATGTATTGCTGTTTCTGAGCTGTAGAAAAATAATAAAATTGAACGATTCTTAAAGAGATGTTGAGAGTAAAATGTTTGTCAAATGAAGATGACGATGACTGTTTGTCATTGGAAGATTTTAAGAGGCGATACTTTAGCTTTCATATAAAAAAAACAGAAAAGCGATAACAAACAAATAAAAAACATCATTTTAGATTAAATTCTCGTTCACTGCCAAACGATGTTATAGGAATCGTTTTCAGGTTATGTCAAAGCTTCTTTTTGGCAAAGGGATTTCAAAAATACTCAAAAGCTTTACATCAAAGTTCTCACTTTTCGTCAGTTATTAATCATTCATTTATTGTTTTGTATGTTTTTTATCATTATATATATATATTTGATAAGTTTAGATGAAAGTTTAGATGAAGTGATGAAAAGTGATGAAAAATTGATGAAAACTGATGAAAAATTGATGAAAACAGTAAAACCTGATGAAGTTTACAGTTCAACTGCCTCTAAAAATTTCTTCGACATAACCTGAAAGTTTCCCTTTCATTCAATTACTTTCTCCATTTTTTTTAAAATTAGCTGTGTTCCAAAAGAGTTTCCTTGTTACATGAGTTTTTTCTTTAAACATTTTTATCCTCGCTATTTCATGCTTTCTAATGATGACCTAGACAATAATTTTTTCTCAATCTCTTGTGCTATAAATTTCATTTAAAATGAGATCGAGAATAGTTCTCCGACTTCGGCGTTGATATTGAAAAAACTTTTATACTTTTTTGCCTCGAACGCTTTTAATGGAGAATAATCATTGTAATTGATCGAAACTTAAATTGATTACTTTGAGCTTTTTTATCGTTTTCAATTTTCATGAATAAACTTCGTTTGTGTAGTTTCGTGGAAAATGTTCACAGTGGCGTAGGTTGGTTGATGAATCGAGAGCTAAAAGTTTCGGAATAATACAAAACAACTTGTATCCCAATAAATGAGTGATTAAGATTGAATTTTAATGACTGGGGTCAACGATGAACGCCGACACCTAGAATCAAATTTCACAAAAAGTTTTTAATACTCGAGGCAACAAATTTTCAAAACTTTGTAACGAAACTCTGCTCAAGTTTGTTGCATAACTTAAGAGTCTTTTAATCGCCTGAACACATCCAACTGCTGTTCTCTGCTTTTGTACTCATAATCAACGTTTTGATTTAATTTCCAAGTTTGCGGAAAGAATTTTTTTCTTTTGAAATTAAATTTCTCCGAGCGATTTAACAGAACAACAGAAAATAAACAAAACATCGTTCAACTCTTAAGCGTTAATTTCATTTCTGTCTTCTTTACAAAATATGCTTTAATCTATGTTGTAAATAGTCTAGATCATGTCGCTAAATGCTTTTAATGTACATTGTTCGTTCACACATTCTAGAAAGCTTTAAAAATGATTCTAACAACAAGATATCAGTATGAACGGAAGTTTATGGGTGCAGGATGGGTTGTGGAGTAGGTGGATACTTCAACCTAGTGTTTGATTTGCTTTTGAAATTGTTTCATTATGTTTCTGTTGCTTTTTGTGGCTACAGTGTAGTTTGGAGGTGGATTACGGGGTTTTCCAGAGAAATATTTGATGATGTAGATTTTGTAGACATTTTAGAGACTTCTAGAGATTCTAGACATTTTAAATTATGTGGAAAGTCTTGAAGTTGTTTCAGACCTAAGTTTTTCTCATATATTCAAAATGCTACCCAAAAGATGTGTCTTGTAAGTTTGTCTGGTAATTTCTAAAAATATCTAGGCATTTTGTAGTTATCAAAACATCAAATGTTTTTCAAACTGAAGCATTGACTTTCTAAACATTTTAACAGATTTTCAATATTTCAAAATGTCTAGAAGCTTCTCGAAATGTCTCCAAACTCTCTTCAACCAACAAAAGTCTCTCCAAAAATATTCCCCACTCCATCAAAGTACACTTCAGCCACTTCCTATGTCAAGATATCAACAATCATTCATTTTGACGTCTTCATGAGGGCAGAAATTCCGTTTTCTCGCTGCCTCAACTATTCACTTGTGCACATCCAACAACATATCTCTCTACATTTCTATGTACCCTTTAAAAATTATCTTTCTTGTCATTCGAAAATTTATCTTTCGGCTACAGAGCAACATCGTTTTCGTCCTTTTGAGCTAATTATGCAATTACGCGAGACATTTGAGCTCGTTCATTTGAGATATTCTGTGAATAAGATGGATTGAGCAAACAGAAAAATTTTCATTATGGAAGCCAAAGGGTGAAATGGAGCGAAAGAAGCTGCAAAAGTGATTCAACAAAACTAATAAAACTAATGTTTGACTAAATCTTTCAAAGCTCCAACTTATTTCGCCCCTCTTCGCTCGACTCCGACGAGATTACTTCAGACTGTCTCGTTTGAGCTTGTTGTCATTCAAATCAGAGTAAAAAATGAGATAGAAAAGCTTTCGAGGAAAATTTCCCACTTAAGCTAGCTATTTGTCTTCATTTCTTGCTCTTTATTAGAGAGGTAAACAGCGAATGCTTCTCATTTACATTTAAGGGCTTCTCTCATTTTTTATTTTAATGTTTTGGAGACTTTTCACTTTTCACGATGATTTCTTTTTCTTTTTTTTTTAATTTTTAACAAACATAAACTCCAACGATTCGGATTTCTAGTGATAAATTGAGCGGCAAATTTTTTAAAAAAGATGTTCACAAAGGAAAATTGGTTGGGATCGTTCGAGGGCAATGTCACGTGTTTGTAAGTTTTAATGGTTTTAAACTAATTTGATTATGATCTAGGATAAAAGTTGTTGTAAGTTTTGTTAGATTTACGGTTAGAATGTCTTTGGACATAATGTTTAGATTCTAGACAATAGAATGTTGGCTTTTAGATGTCTTTTGAAGAAACCTAGACATTGACTATGACTGAAATTTCTTTAAGATTAGAACTTTTAAATTTCTGTATACAGTCTTTTGTCTCTAGACGTCACCAACCTAGAAGTTATCATTTTTTACAATCTACGTTTAATTTGTCATAGTTTAGACGTTACAACTTTTCCTAAATTGTTCTTCCCTAGATTTGTCTTCGATAAATCGTATCTTCGCTAAAGTTCTATCACAATTTAAAATGTGACACAATCGACTTACGATCCCAACAGCCTAGTTTAGTTTTAAATTTGTTCCTACTTAAAATTACTTTAAACTTAAATGTACATAACGAGAATGTTTTAAGGGTGGACATGGTGATTTCACGCAGGCAAAGACACTCATTCAACATCGAACCCTTTCACAAAGCCATTTTGCCCTAAAAATATAAACTTTCCCTCCCGTTGAGAGCTCTGGAGGATTTATATTATAATTAATTTTCCATCCTCCTCTTCTCCAGCACATCCATTGTTTGCGTGGAGAAATTCCATCGAGTGATGCCTACGACAAGTGGCACAACATTCTTCTTTCAGGTATCATTTTACTTCGCTTCGCAATTTCAATTGTGCAAAAAATCTCTTTTCCGTTCATCAAAAGACACAATAAAAACTCAGCAAAAAGGGTTTAGCAGGAAGATCAAGCCAAAAATCATTAATAATAGTGGATTTGGCTTTATCGCATCCACTAGTTGAGTAAAAATGGTAGTTTTCACTCCGAGTTGCTTCGTAAAATCAAACGGCAACACTGGACATTGCTATTTGTCAAGAAGTTTCCTGGCGTTCAGCCCGGAAAGTTTGTTTTCGTCTAGGAATCACATTTTTATGGTTTTTCAGCGTCCCGGTAACACATGGTGTGTTAGAATGTATGGTCATGAAAGCCAAGAGATGACTTGCATGTTTTAGCACAAACTAAATAAAAAACTTGTGTAATTTCTTAGCAAATCAATCGACCAAGTGCATTTGAAAATGCTGTGACAAATTCATCGTTGTATTACAATCGTGACATTTTTATAACCTCAAATATTCTCATATCGCATTGATCAGTCACATCCATTTTGATTTTCAACGTTTAACCTCGCCGTAACCTCAGAAACTGTCAAAAATCGTAACGAAAACACTTCCACCTTAACTTCGAACATTCGTGTGTCACCGGGGAATCTTTAACTGGCAAAGACCAACTGTCCTTATCATCACTTTAATGGCACTGTTTGTTTTTTTTATTTTTATGGGTTTTCCTTTTCTTTCTTCGTTTTGCACTCCTGTTTCATCGCCGTCTTTCCGTGCTGGTGAATGTTCAACTCCAAGGTTCCGGGGCATCAGTTTTTATTTTTTTCGATGTAGCAACGAGACATTGTTGCAGAAAAAGTGAAGAAAGGAAACCCCGGGCTCAACGATACTTTAATTGATTTTATCTCGTAGCCGTGGCCTGCCTTTTATTTTCTTAGTTTCGTTTTCTTTTTCGTCGATGGCTGAGTTGTTTTAGGATTTCATCTTTCTCCACTGCATGTATTTCCCAGGCGAATAATTTAATGCGAGATATTTCTACCTTTTCCGTGCTATTAGAGTCCCAGGTGAATTTTAAGCAGGGTTCATTTTCGGGTGGAAGATAATAAGTACTAATTCTTGATACGGAGCGGTCGTGGGAAAAAAGTTGCAATTTCGGCATGGGATATTGCGATAAACAAAAAAAGGCTTCAGTTAGGAATTTGGCGGATTTGTTTTTCTTGATGATGGGATAAATTATATCAAACATCTAGAGATAAGAAGTCTAGAGATAAAATTTTCAGAGTGAAATGTATAAGACCGAAATATCTACGGTGATCAAATAAGTTTTCATTAATTTTAAGTTGATCATTTGAAAACAAAACTTCTAGAAAACTTCTAGATAAAAATTTCTAGATCTAGGCCTTTTTGGTTGTCAGAAAAAAAAAACAAAATTAAAGCTAGATTAAAACATCCAAAACAAATTTGTTCTGTGACTTCAAAATGATCAAATTCTAGCGTCTTATCCGATTAAAATTGCTAAGAGACATTATTTAAAGCCTGTGATGTAAACACCCGCGGCAAACCAGAAAACCTCCACCAGTAATGAGTTCTTTGACTTTTTCTCCCTTTTAAACTAAAAACTTTCCCGAAATTTTAAATCAACCCCAAGCATCTTCATGATCAATTCCATCCGGCATAAAATCCATCGACTACCCTTTCCACCGCTTTCAGTTCAATTTTTGAGGTTAATTGAATCTCCCTTCATTCATTCTCGGGCGTATAAATCGTCTCATTGTTAGCGGTTAGAGACGCAAAAAATTTAATTTCTTTTCGGCGCTATTGAATTTGATGAATTTGCGGAGAGACAAGCTGAAAGCGAGTAGAAATTTATCGCTTCGATTGAATTTCACACTGTGCCGCAGTTCTCGTTGGAGGTGATTGATTGGGGATGAGGGGAAAGCACGCGAAGAATTTCAACAGGAAAGTGGCGCGGAAGGTTTAAAATGTCATTAATACTTCGCGAGCGACTTTTTCATATTATTTTTCATGTCTTCGATCTTCTCCACACATTAGACTCGGAAATACCCGTCACGAATGCCGATAAAGAGCCCTGGAAAAAATGTACCGTTCATCTAATTTTTCTCTCGTCTTCCGTTTTGCGCACAATTTATCATCGCCCTCGTAACTTATTTTATATTCTATCTCTCGGCATGTTTTCTTCTCCCGTTTCCTTCTCCACCGACGACTCAAATCCAGAGAGAAAAACAGAAAAACAAAACAAAATGCGCCCTATAAAGAACGTGGAATTTCATTAAACACATTTGCTGCCGACGATTTATGACGTTGGAAATTTTGGAAGTGGAAGCAAAAGCCCTCGCCAATTTATCAACTCACGGCAGGATGAAATCGGGTGGTGGAAACAAAAAGTTTCCAGTAATGAATTTTTCGTAAAAAGCGCCAGTCACATCTTAGATCGGCCCGGAAGTATGCATTTTTAATTCACCGAACACGAACGTTTGAAAAGCTTCATGCCATGAAGTTTTAATCGACTTTAAAATCGAAGCTTCATCTCAAAAAAAAAACTTTAAAGTTATCTTTGTGAAGCTTTAATTGTGCGAGTTTGTAAATAACTTTTAATTAATTGTGTAATTAAAACTGACCGAAACTAAACGTAGAAGAAAATATCATTAGATCAAACTTTTCAGGTAACCACGGCACAGCTAAAAATTAAAAACAAAGCTTTAGGAATTCGCTTGTTTTTGAAGGTTATGAAGACAAAACTCTAGATTTTTTTTTTATTTGCTAGAAACTTTTTTCTTTCTAGACATTTGTAATCTTTGAAGACTTAATTCCCTTTAGGAAATTTAACTTTGTGAACATGTAGTCGCTTTAATCAATCATCTTTTTAGATCATTACGCATTGAAGACTTCATTTCTTTTATAAATGTCTCCCTTACAGTAAAAGTTTCAAGTTTACCAAAAGACTGCACTGCAACTTGATCAAGAAGGGTGACGGAAATAATTTCTCTTTGTTGCATGTTCACATCTGGCGCATTGTGAAAGTTTTGCATCAGAGAACCATCCGTTCTACCGTTAAATTTATTTTCAGAATATTTCAATATGGTTCACTTTGTACGGATAAATCTCGCACGAAATCACATTCCGTTCAAAATGTTTTAATTTACGACCGAGTTCTTCCCACCTTCAACATATCGTTCCCCTGCGTCACTCGCGCTTCCGAAGCTTCAAAAGCAAGTTGAAAAATTATTCAAATTCCTGAATTCAATCCATGAATGCCAAATTCAAGTCTGCAGATTGTTTCGAAGTAGAATCTGTACATTGTAGGGTAAGCTTTCATGTTTCATTTAATTCATGAGAAAAAGCAAAAAGCTTTGCCTTGATGAGAAAAATATTCATTTTTGTTTTGTTTTATGTTTATCTCCCTTGGGGGCGATCAAAAAGTTAGAGACGGCGGTAAATTTTAGAGTCTCGTAAAAACCTTTGAACGTTTACGCTTTATGTACGTTACAATAAAAATCGTTGCAAAATTCCACACAATCCAGAGTTATGGTTTGGTTAGTGATTTTTTACACTTTTTAAAATATGGTTTTTTAGACACTTTGATGTTTAAGCATCTGCCTTTGAGAATCTCCTGTTGTGTCTGTTTGTAATGGAAAATGTTGAATGGAATACGGTTTTAAAGGTTTTCAAATATTTTTATCCGTTTTTCAAAGTTTTTGTTTGCATTAACTCTGTTTTCTGTTAGAAGTTCTAAAGCTTAGACTTATAATCCTAAAGTTTTTGCTTGGTGTATTTGCATTTATCCTAAAATCCATTCGAACTTCTTGTTACTAATTTTCTTTATTTTTCTGAGTCTGCATCTGTTTCTAGGTTATATTCTAACATTTCTATATCTAGATGTTCCAAAACTCCAAAATAAAATAGCTTTTGACACAATTTCCCGACCATCTTATAATCCTTTTGTTTTGACACATTCACTACGATTATCCCTTCATGCATCACATTTAGAAGTACTCAGCTCGGCAAATATGGCACGAGTGAAAGTTGTTTTTTTGCTATCTCCCAGGAACTGGGTTTGTTAAATTTGCGCTGTGGGGTAGAATGAGTGAAGGGAGAGGTCGGAAAATGATAACTCCATTAAATGATGAATGTACTCAGTGATGAATAAACATGAGAACAAAACAAAAACAATCTGGGTAAATGTAGTACAGAAAGCTTCATCCCCATTGCATGGATTAGGGCCCAAACCACCACCCAAGCTTAATCTAAACTAATAATTTTCATACGGATTTGCGTTCGTTTCAAATTTTTTCATTTACTTCATGTTATAGTCTCGAAGGGAATTTTTATGAGATTTTGATGTGTGTGTGCCTTAAAGTCGTCATACGTTAGATTAGGGGGCGTCCGCAATGAAGGTTTTCTCAAAATATTGCTGATCGATCTCGTTTCAACATATTCGTTCAAAAATTGCGAGTTGACATGACTGAAAGGAGTTGGTTTCCGAAACAGCATTAATAATGTTTTATTTCTTTAAATCTTGAGCCGAAACGTGCACGGCTTACATGGAAAATCCCTGAACAAGAAGAACGGCGTAAAATATGTGTTCCGTAATGAAATAACACGACAGAACATGAACGTAAGAACATGAATGGAATTAACATCAAGAAAGCTGATAGAAATTTTCAATGCGAGATGTGAACGTGGTTCCATTGCTTGACAATACTTTAAAATTCCATCGATTGTGTTTCACGGTTGAACTCTTCATTATTAAGCTTCATTTGAAGAGAACACAGAGAACAACGTAGCATTCAAAGAATTCCATTTATGTTTACGCACATTCTTGGCTTCTCTTTCCGACCGCCACTCGAGAACACATATTCAAGGACTTTGCCAACTTTTCTTCTGAACGAGATAACGGAGTCAATTGACAGACAATGTAACTCGACTTCAAAGCCATTGTTGGCCATCATAAACGCCACTCGTGAACGGGGCCTAGAGTGCAAAACTTTTTTGTGTTTTTGCTTTTATTCTGTGATTTTTTGATGACAACAAAAAAAAAGTCGTCAAAGTTTGTCTTTTTCTGTTTGCCAACAAACGAGGCTAAAAGCAAATAAACGGGACAAGAAAAGGAAAATAAAGTCCATAAAATTAATTCAAAGTTTTATGCTTTCAACATCTCGATGATTTAGACTTTCATGAGCTTGTCTTAAAGCTCCAAGCTCCGTCGACTTCATAAACTATCAACTTGTTTATTCCAACCAAGAAGAAAGTCGAGAAAGTTTGAAACTTTTCCAAGATTTTGCTGATTTCTTATGCAGCAAGTTTTATGTTGGCGGTTATCTTAAAGTTTTCAAGGTTAGAAACAAGTGACGTCATAGTTCAGTGCTACAACTTTCAAGCTTTAAATGGTACACTTCATTCAAGAGTTTATTTTTGATGTTAAATCGTGATTATGAAATAGTTACCCAATAAAGAGTTTTTGAATTTGTACGAGAAATTTTTAAAGGCCATTTTTTAACCGACTAGCGCAGTTTGAATGAAAGTCGCTCCCCTTTTTGCCGCAAGGAGGGCGACTTTGCTGGCAATGCAATCAGTAACCCGGTGCCGATCATCACAAAAAGTTCTAACTATGGAAATAATCAGCTGATTCAGAAATAATTCAGATGTTTATTCGGTTTCGCTTGTTTACATTTTCTTCGCGTATTTTGTGACGAGGCCGTGCGCCATATATTGGGGGACTGTCATTAAAATACAAAAGCGTTGAGTGGCTCTTTTAAAATTTTCTTGTCTGAGTTCTAATGACAAGCTTGTTAAAGTTTTCAGGAAAAAAAATCCATTAGGTCAGCAATGATGATCGTTTCTAGCTATAGTGTGAAAAGGTAGTGGCAGATCTATTCACTAACTGTTCAAAAAATTAT
>JPYR01000116.1:40888-55593 GCA_000775305.1 Belgica antarctica | reverse complement strand
TCCTTTCAAAATTTTCTCATCCATTTATTCACTGCTAATGTTTGGATAGTTTTATTATATTGAGTTTAAATCGAGTAGGTTATTGTGCCTCGTGATTTTAATTAAATCCCAAAACCGTCGATGTTATAATCATTGAAGTCTGTAACGTTTTTGCATAATTTATTGTAAAACTACAACAATGGTGTTATATTCTGCAGATTTGAGGTTAGAATTCCGTATTCACACTCCCAACCCGACTATTTAGCTTTAATTTTAGTTCTCCTGAATGAAAACTTGTGTTGTTAACGTTCATCAATCTAAATCTTATGTTTTGAGGTTAGAATCAGTGTCGAGTTAATACATCTACTTAGAGGTTGAAATTAGACTATTCCCAGGCAGCATCATTCTCTTGATCTTACAATTTTGCGGTTGAAGTGAATGCTTTAAAAGCTTCTTATTATAATTTACTGGTTTTGAGGTTGGAAGTAACTGATTCAACAGCTTATATACACTCCAAGCTACTTCGTTTAAGGTTAAATTCTGCATAAAAGGTTCCTTTCACTTCTCAGTGTCATAAACTAGCAAACAATAAATGTTAGACCCGTTTTAGCGAACCTTCCGTTAGTACATCGAACGAACTTTTCGAACAAAAGCTTATAAAAGCCGATTCACATCGTCATAAAACTTCCCACAAACAAGTCGCAAGCATCGAGTGAATTTACGCCCCCTTATTGTTTCCAAATTTATGTTCACATCTAAACATTTGCACTAATAATAATAAAATGTTCCTTGCTAAGCTTTTCCACTTTCAACTCGAGCGCGTTAAGGTACGGAGACTATCAATTTCCGCAGATCTTGATCTCCCCAGCGGAGGTATGGCACGGAAGCAGCCGTGGGATGAGAGGCGTGCATGTAAAATCTTTTCGGGGATCTCTCAACGATGCCGCCTGCCGAGAGAATATAAATTTCAAAAAATCTCTGCTTCAAAGTCAAAGAGAATAAGTTTCATGATTATCGTTTTCACATCCTAAATCGTATTATTCAACTTATTCCACTCGCAACCCCACTTTTGCTTAGTTTTCGTAGACAAAAGAGTGCCGGAGGGGAAGAAGCATAAAAGCTTCTTGCTTCAGTATCTTCCGCCGTCGTATGTGAATTTGCGAGAACTTTTCACGGGCTTCCCAGCAAGGATTATGGTAATTTGAGGTTACATTGGATGGAGTGCTGACTCTGGGTTTGGGATATGTGAATTATGCAATTGCGACCTTAGCTAGTTCTTTCTGGATGTAGGCTACAAAAATTGTGATGTCAGATTATCCCAAAGCGAGTTCAGGATTGATGAAAGATCGGATAAAGGTTTGTATGTAGCTTTGGAACATGTTAATCTCGGAGATAAATCGTGATTTGAAGGTTATGTCATCGCGTGTACGGCTTCTGGGTCATTTCGGGATGGAATCAAGAGATTTCTGGCTGTGACGAACTAATCAAAGATTGTTTTGATTGGAAACTTTCACATTGGTTTGTTCATTAGACTTCCGACTCTCGAGGTTATGCCAAACAGTTGCGAACTGTTTAAAATCATTTACTTTGCTTCTTCTCAATATTTCAATTCACTTTGAGGTTAACATGACCACAATGAAACTAACGAAGCAATCAATTTGAACTTTAATTAGTTCTCAAAAGCTCCGAAATTGTTCTCAACGAGCTGTTAACTTAATTGGAGATTTTCCAACTTCTGAAACAATCAAATTGAACTCAACTCAACAAGAAAAGTTGGAAAACTGTTTCAACCCGTGGATTTATTTTCTTGTTTTTTGAATTTGAAGTTAAGTACAAAGTTCCTGCAATCACTGTTAACTTTGATTTATTTTGAACTCTCAAAGGTATTAGAACATTTGTTTTCTTTTTCTTTGAGGTTATGTCAACCAGGAACATGGACTTTCATTTAACTGAGGTTATGGTAGAAATGAAATGTAGTTTCTATGTTATGTTGACATGTGAAATGTTTCCTATGAACTTGTTTGATGTTTACTTGCTTTGAAAGTCCAACTTTGTTTGTATTGCGGTTGAACCAGTTGCCATAAAAGCATTTTGAGGTTATGTCAAATTAGAAGTTGTAATTCTTTGTAATGTCGAACCTCGAAAAGGTTTTATTAAATGAACAATTCAATTTAGGTTTCTTGCTGGGAAAACTTTCGTTTTGCTGTCAACCTGAACAAGAGTAGCGTGAGGCGCTCGTTGCCACCGCGTTCACCCCAAAATCACTTTCACATATTGTGCGAGGTGGCATTTTAATAGCACCAGAAGCAAAACAGAAGGAGAAAGACAACTGATAATGGCTTTTATGGCGTATTCCATTCACATGCTTCCGATAATTTTTTTATCGTTCTTTTTCTTTCGCTTTCCTTTTAATGCCTTTTCGGAATCTTCTTCTTGCTTCGATTCGCCTTTATTGTTTTAGTTGTCGGCGCTAAGGAAGCAGCGAACGAGAATTGATGTTGGGCAATCATTCTTATCACTCTGTGTTCCGGTGGAGAGAGACAAGGGCTGAAAAATTGCTTTTTTAGTGCAACCTTTATTGCGGCAAAATCTTTCGGCTTTCGGTCCCCACCAACCGCTGACTCTCTAGAGAAACACATCATCATCATTCCATTTACACCATGTCCATCCGTTCACATCCAATTTTAAAAAATTAGCGCTCATTTATACGTTACCGTCATCGTCGGGTAGAGTTTGGGACGATCCGTCGGAGTACGGCGGTGATGTAATTGCGACCGCAATTGATTGTTGCACTTTGTCGCTAGCTGGTGTCGGTGGCTGTGTCGCTTCTCGCTCCGGCTGGTGCGGCGTGCCACCGTTCAAGTGCTGTTCTTCGACGATCTGAATGGGTGCCGTCGGCGGCTGCTGCATCACGCCCGAGTTTGACCCTCGCTTCCCCTGTGCACTGTCAATTAGATCAATCGATGTGGTCGTCGTTGGCGTTGTCGGTGCGCCCGAAGAGAACCGCATGCTGTACGGCTGTCTGTTTGTTATTTTCTACTCGTTTAACGAAAAATTAATTGTTTCGGCATGGGCAGCGGTTTTAGGATGCACATTTGATAGTTTTGATCGTGAAGGTGCCAATTTGGTGGTGATGCAGATAAAGCAGGTTCAAGAACGTGCAAATTCACACAGGTGCATGATGCAAATGAGTTTTCACGTTGAGTTTTGGGATTTTAATTTGATTGATGGTGACAAGTCGATGATGATTGTGGTTGGTGATGGTTGCAGAGAGAGAAGAAAGAGAAAAAGAGAGAAAGAGGTAGAATGACAAAACTTTCAAACGCGATATTTTTTATCGATCTGTTCTATCCAGTCTATGGTTTGTCCATAAATCACGTCTGACAACGGAAACTTCCCTAGATGTCGTCGTAACCATGAAAAAGGCAGGTCAGGGAACACACACGTCATTCATGGACGGCGTCTAACACGCTCGTAAAAGGAAATTCATGTTCAGGATGAGACTAAATGCATGATTACACTACAAAGATTCCTTCTTGGATTATACGAGCTTTGAATACGCTTCATAAAACCATAAAAATAAAACATTTTGCTGCTCAATTTGCTTCTTTCGGGGGCTATACAACAATCATGTCAACGGTTTTTACATAAACTTTAAGATTTTGTGATTAGTTCTTTACAGTAACATTGATTTACGAACTTTTCTATTGCAATTATTTTTGTTTCAAACATCTAGTTTTAAGATTGTATCCTAGGGGGCGCTTCTGAGATTTTTTATTAATTTTTAAGGTTCGATTGAATAGTAAAGTGAAAGATTGAATTATTCTTTTGAACGGAAATTTGGCCAAGGTTCTGACCCGCATTTTTTGAACCTAGGTTTTTCGCTTGGTACTTTTCAGTTTAATAACCGAATTAATTACCAATTATGTAACTTAGTTTGATTTAACTGAAATTCTGAACCCATATTTTGGGATTTCCAAGAACGGGATTTCCAAGATTCAACAACTAAGGTACACCAATGGTACTGTCAGTTTTTTGTCAATTATGGGTACACTTTGATTGTCAATAAGGTTGTAAAACTTATTAAAGTAGTTGCAAGCTTCTTCAGCAGTAAAATATAGAATGAAAATGAAATCACAATTTCTACGATTACAATATGAATCTAACACATTGCAACCGGGTTGAAACAGTGTTTAACCTAATTTCCAGATATAATTATCTCTCTAACCTCAAAATAATCTTGCCAAATGTTGTTCTGAATGCTTTTTTCGTTCCATAATTTATTCTGTAAAAGCTGAACCGTTGTGAACATACTGATTTAGCCATTTTACACAAAGCACTGTTCCCCCTTTTCTTTCACTTAATACAGATGTTGAATAATCATAGTCGCATTAAATAAACTGAATAGTACAGCCTATAATTGTGTGTTTCACTAGTTCAAACAAGTGTTTCTCTCTTCTCAAAACTAAATTAAGGGATTTTACTGCTAGAGCCTTTTAGGATGCTTTCTCCTTAACATTCGATTTCCATTTGCGGTCGATGCTTGCTATTTGGGGTGCAAAAAAGGTTCGGTATAACATGTTTTAGAGTATGTGATGTGCAATCACTATGATGATGATTCTTTTTTGGGGATCGGGTTGTACGTGTTGTTGCCCAGCTGTCCATCATCACTCTCCGAATACATCTCGTTAGGCGTACGTCAAGCGGACCATGGAGAACGAATCGTGCAATGATTTTTAATGAAGAGTGAAAAACAAAACTTCGGCTGGCACTGTATCTTGTTTCGTGTTTTTTCGATCCCTCCGCTTTTTGAAAACATCTCGGCAGTGATTTTTCACTTTTTCTTTCTTATTTGCAAACTTTTCTAATACTTCTGCCTTTGTTTTCGTTCAATTTCTGTTAACAAGCCCTGGGGCTCAAGCTTGAAGGGCGCAAGCATCAGATGGAAATTTATTTTAATTAATCTGAACGAAAGTTGAGGCTGGAAAATGTATGCGGGCAGTTGTGCTGGTCACTTGAGCCGTGCTTGTAGCGTTCACAAGAAATTGTGGGGGAGAAAATCCAGCAATAAAAATCATAATTAATGGACAAAGTTTTTCGAAGCGAATAACTGTGAAAATTTCATTAAAAAGTTCTTTAATTGGAGTAATTAAACTGTTGCAGTCTTTCTCACATCTTCCCAGGGTTAATCAAAATTAAATGAAAATATTTTCTCAAAGGGCGAACAGCCGTTAAAAATATACGAGCTTTTGCTTCCAACCACACTTGCCCAGCAATTCTCAATTAATTTGAAACAATTACAATTATTCTCGTTCACAAAATAAAGTTTTACATTTTTCACTTCATTCCCTAACGGAATTTATGTACAGTTGAATCCCTTAAAGTGCCATTTTTAGGCTTCTTCAACTTTGTACGCTTTTCTTTTGTAATTTGTTCTTCGCAAAAGCATCACAGATCCAAGCTTGAACACTTCTTAAATATTTCTAAAGTTCACTTACAGGGTAACAACGCTTATTTTTTTGATAATGAGATTTTAATGCTTGTTGATCGTAAAAATGTACAAGAACTAGAAGAAAATTGCTAATAAATAGTTGTACTTCTAATATAACTTGTGACTTTCAACATTAATTAAAGTTGATCACGCTGTTTTCAGCTTGTGTACCTGTTATCACTTCTTTGTTAAATGCTTTGACGATTTTAAACAGTTTTCGGTTAACTTTACATGCTTAATCACTGTTGAAATTTCAAAATGTTTAAATAAAACAGTTAAAACTTTTAGAATTTAGAATTTTTTAGTGTAGTCTTTTCATTTGAATTCCAATTGATATATTTTTCTTACAACTCAATGGATGATTCAAACTAAACTTCTGATAATATTAAAACCTTCACCCTTTTAAACATTGGCAGTTTTAAATCGGCCACACTTTGATTAATTTGACATGTCTACAACTTGCCACCGCTTAAGTGCTTTCAGTTTACTAAGATTATCAGAATCTATAATCTTCTACCTAATCTCAACTTTGTCAACAATATCAATGTTAGAATATCATTACATCGCAGCGCGTCGACTGTATTTCTATCCTTGACTTTTTTACGTACTCCAATTCCACCCGAAACAAATTGTTTCGACTTTGTTCACACCCAAACACTGCTACTTACCATTTCACAACCACTCATTCCAGCGCCACCAGTGGAACTACCACTCGCACCACCCTGTGCCCCGCGCCCGCCGTTATTTCTCGGTCTGACATTCTTATACGGCTGAAACAGAACGAGATAGACCTTTGGCATGAACAAGCATGCCAGCACCACCTGAAAATGAGTTGAAATCAATGCAAAGATTTTAATGCAAATTCCATTTAAACTCGTTCAATAATTTACCGTAGCGCTGATATTCAGGCACATGCACAAGCTTGACGACTGTATCTTATAGTCTGTGCTTGTACCGAAATAAATGGCAATCGAAGCGAGAAACACAATGCAAGTGGAGTACATCGTAAATCCAATGTATTTTGCTTCGTTGAAGTTCTCCGGAATCTTTCTCGTTTTAAAAGCGTAGATCGTGCAGAGCGGAACGAGAAAGATGATTAGGATGAGTGAGATCATGAGGCTGTGACCGGACCCTTTGCACGTTAGCACAGCCTGAAGTGGGGATGGGTAGACTTCCCGGACGTCGGGTGGATCGTAGATCAGCCACGCAATTGACACGGCCAGTTGAATAAAAACAATTCCTGTTCAAGAAGCCGACAAATGAGAATTAAACACGGTTACATTGTATTTTGGCCGAAGTACAGGTAGCTGGTGAACATTTATGGAATTTCTAGGTTACGTTTACAGTTTTTTTTTTCTCTAATGACTTTTTATTGAGTTGAAAAGAAATTTTCAACCAAATATTTGTCGACGATCCGAATGTTTTTGTGGGCACCTAAAGTTTCTTGATTTTCATCTTGAACGTTTACAGTTGAAAGGCTAATGACTGCAACGATGACACTACAATTAAGTTTATTCACTTGTGTCCATAATTTTGTGTCCATTGTCTGCAGTTTTTCCTATTTCAATGTCCGCTGCCTGTACTTCAATACTTTCTTTCGATTCTAGCTCAACTCACCACTCGATATGGCAACCTGAGAGATTGGTGACGTGTACAGCGGCCTTTGTATGCTTTTCACGCCCTGATTAAAAATTCTCGAGATGCGATTCGTTTTAATGAATATTGCGCTGTAACAAATGCTAAGGCAGAGTCCGATGCCGATCCTTAGGCTTGCACATGATAAAATATTCGGCGGGGCGAGGATGATAAAAGACATACAGTAACAGCACAGAATTCCCGTCAGCAGCATGTAACACAGTTCCCGTCCCGATGCTTTAATAACAGGCGTTTTGTTGTATCTAATTTGGAAGAGACGTTGTCAGATGGGCGTAAACGATGTTTAAATTTTCAAAGGTGCGGAATGGGTGGGGAGGCATTTTGTTCGAGTACACGGACGTTGCTCGAGAGTACACGGACGTTGTTCGAGTACATTAGCGCCGTTCTCAATTATGTAAGGGCCTGAATAATACAAATTGGGCTGTAATGACGCAAGAACACCGGCTCAAACCGAGACAAGAAGAGTCAAGCAAACAATTTGTTGGATGAGTGAGTTTGTGACAGAGTAGCAATAATGTTCTTGTTAGAGTAGAAGTGGGCGGTCGTTACTTTGGGTAACCTTTGAAATTGAATATCAAAATAAATTGGTTTTGGATTGAATTGTTTGAATATCGGTTATCGAATTGTTATTTCACTATTTAAAATTGATGAGATTTTTCTTTTGATTTAAACTGTTGAAACAGTTAAAAGTTGCTTATTATTACCAAAACAGTGTCTAAGCTGTCAAAACAATTATTACCTTAAGCAACATCTTAATCGACTGTCGAATCTAACCAGATTTCGACCTATTATGTAGCCTACTTGCCATAAATCTTCCCTTGTTAACTTCCCACACTTTTGCTTAAAAGCTTCCCACACCAAAGTCAAATGAATTATTGATTCAACTTCGTATTGATTTACGATTAGCCATCCATACGCAGGCCGTACGCAAACACACAGGCCATTACCTGATGAAAACACATGTCGTGAAGATGGTGAAGCAGATACCGAGCGATGAGAATACGAGCGGAACAAGTGCCCAAGGCGAAAGCCAGTCGATGATTTCAGCTGGGATTTTGTCGCATCCGGTAATGTTGACATTGGGTCGCCACCCGGGGCCACACGACACACAAGTGTCGTCCTGGGCGTAAGAATCAAGATTGCACTTGACGCAAACCCAGCAGCACTGGTCTTGGAAGTTGCGGATAGAACCAGCGGGGCAGGGTTCACTGCAAACCGACTTCGGTTCGCCGCCCTGCCACTTCATGGATTGAAAGTTCAAGTTCAGACTGCAATGTAAATTTAAAACATTTTTGCAATGTTTGTCGACAGAAAAGCAATCACAATTCGCTTACCTTTCTCTCCACGTTCCAATCTGCACGTAATCAAACTTTGTGTCGTTCTTCTGGTACTGGTAGATGTTGTAATAACCGTAAGCATCGCCGTCCTCGTTAAACCGAATTTCCGTACCCTGCGGGCCCTTGAACGATACATTATGAATGAACCGCAGCATTTCTGCGCCAGCAACGGGCAGAAGTGATTGCCAACAGTCGCCACCGTCGAGACCGCACTTCGATTTAATGATGTCGTTAAGTGCATGTGCAACGGCGTAAACGGCATCGATGACAAATGGCACGAGACCTTCCTGCTCGTACCCTACCGACAAATCTTCGTCGCCCGTACACTTCGAATCATTGCGTGAATCGATTTTACATTTGTTCCGCTGTTCCCAAAACTCATTGAACCAAATGTTACGACAATTCACATTCGATTGATACGAGTCGTTGCGTGCTGATGGACATTGATTCGGATTTAGTTGGGGCTTAAGCGACAGAAAATAATTGTTGAAGCCTGTAGAGAAGAGAAAAACATTAAAGCATTTGGTCAAGGAAGAAATAAGTTTAGATTTGGGGGTGTTTGATAAGTAGGTCATGTGTGGGTGATTGTATTGTGGGTCGATTTGTTTGGTTTGGATGGAAAGATTGTTTGCATACGATTGACGATAACACCCAAGTTTCTAAACACCCAATAACACCCAAGTTTTTAACAAGTAAATACAAATTGCTCAAGTCTAGCATCACCCAACCCAATTTTAGACATCACCCAGTTTTACAATGCCCACAACTTTTTATAACGTCAAGTTTTTGAATGTGTAATTAAAAAGTATATAAAACACCGTAGACAGACTTGATCCATGTTTAAAATGCCCAAGTACCTAAGCACCTAGATTTTGATGTTCCTAGATTGTTAAACACAAAGATCACCCAAACTTTTGAACATGTATTTAAATGTAGACCCAAATAAGATGTCACCCAACTTTGAAATACCCCAGTCAATGCTACTTTGAATCTTCAGACCCGTGTTACGCAACTTTTCACTTACCCCATCTGTCAAGATACTCCACATTTCTGAACGACACTTTAATTACTTCCAAAAAGCAAAACATTTCCACAAAAATTCTCCTTCCTAACCTGTCACCCACCATCCAAAGCCACCCCCAAACAAACGTCTTACATTTTTCTCCCCGGGAAGTCTAGCGACCAACGCTTACCTGCAGATTCTTTTCGATGGGGCAGAACCGTGATTGAGTTGACAGCAGCGAACTCTTGATCTCTGACGGGATACGATTTTGCACCCCACGAGTCGCTTGCAATCCAATAGAAATGGCCGGTCTTGTTTGCTCGGATGCTTGCCCTCAGCAACCGTTTCACGTTATCTTCGTCCACAAACATCACGACGGCCCGTGCCTGCTTTTTACTGTACAATCGCTCGATAATTCGGTCGAAGTCATCTTCCTTGGAATTGCGCAAAATTTTCTCGTTAACAGCCACGCAAATGTCGAGTTCGGAAGCGGCTTTTAAAAAACTCGCAATGCCCTTCTCGCCATACTCGCCCTCGACGGCCACTGTGGACGTGTACGTGAGTTTCAGCGTTTGAACAATCTCAGCGAGTGCCTGCGCTTGGAAGTTATCGGGTGGAACGACTCGCGAGAAGTATTCAAAGCGCGATTTATCCGAAAGCTCGACGCTTGTTGATGCGTAGCTGATCTGGGGGATCTTGAACAGCCGGAGAATGTTGGCAACCATGATGGAAACGACGCTGAACGATGCACCAATGACGCCTGAGACGGGCTTATGGGGACGATAAATTGGGGGATTTCCATCCGAGCACGTATACTCCGACATGTCCTAAAAATAGGATTCAAAAGCTTTCAATTAAACGTCGCGGAATGAAAAAAAAATTCGAAAATTGAATCGCAGAAACGACTCTTTCATCTCTCTCAAATGTGAAGATTCTCGGTGTCTTCACTGAAGCTTAAATTAAATTAACGACGCTTTTATTTCATCGCTGAGTTGAACATCATTCGCAGAAATGCAAACTTCTCCTTGGAAGATTAATCGAAGGGAAGGAACGTAAAGAAAAACGGAGAGAAGGAAAAATTTCCTTTTAATATCTTAATCGAATTTCCTTTATCACTAGGGGTTGTACATGGGAAGTAGAACAAGTAATTTATGGTGGATTAAAGCCTGAAGTATTGCTGAAGTGTTAAATCGTGATTGGAAAAGGTTTGTTAGACAAAAGCTACTTCTGAATTTACTTTATTTACTTCAAAATCTACTTCTTGTACTTTTTCATCTTCTTTTTTTACGTCTGAAGTAATTAATAATTGTAAAATAAGATGTAGAACAAGATGTATATTGAGATGTCTACATTCCAGAGATAGACAAATCTTGAAAGTCTACTTACAATTTCTTTTTAGAACAACTTCAGTAGACGCTGTTTGAAAATGTGTTCGTTGAAATTTAAATTTAGTAGATCAATCCATAAAAGATGAGGTTTTGAAATGTTTATTTCAAAGTTCTACTAAAAAGATACTAAATTTAAGAAGATCTACAACATTTTGAGTTACAGAATCTACCAGGAACATTTAAATTGAGTAGATCAGAAAACTTCTAATCTACAGAAAGTCTTTCATATCTTTCATCACTGAAAAATCTACTAAAATCATTTTGATCTACTTCAAATAAACCACACACAGCCCCCTAAAAACTTCGCTGCCTTCAATTAACATTCCAAACAAAATTTTCAATAACTTCGTTTCCCTGCTGAATCACAAACAATTTCGGATTACGCAAATTTTCCTACCTTATTCATGTAGTATCTGACAAATTCCATCGACTGTTCGAGCGCATATGTGTCGCTGCTGCACGAATCTATCACCACAGTGCCGAGTGTTATGTTTGGCAGCAGTTTGTCGTCTCTATTGATTTGATCTATAGCATACAGCATCGCTTCGAGTCGCTGAATGCCCTTTTCTTCTTTGATTGCACCGCAAGGGTAATCCCTGTTGGCACTGTGGTGTTCGTGCATGGGAAAGATCCCACCGAGAATCACGTCACCGGTAATGCGTATGAGTTTTCCATTGTTACTGTAACTGCTACCAGAGTCAATAGAATGGATGGTTGTCACATAACAATTAATGAAAAGGTAAACACTTAAACTAATTGAGCGTGTGACATGATGCGGATAACAAGTCATGATTCCTTTCGTTTTCGACTTTTGCACACACGATAAACTGATTATTTTTTTCCGTTACACGTTCACTAAGAGTAGATTTATTGCAGTAGATACTCAGTTGAACATAACTGATGATGTTTTGTGCTTTCTTTGATGGCTGATTAGATCCTTAAAAATTAAATTAATCTCTAGGGTTGGTTTCGCTTTGATTAATTGATTCTACGGTTGACTTTATTGCTGTGCTTTCAGTGAGTTCAGTGTTTTAAACTGATTAATTACGATTGTCGCCTTGGGCTTTATCGATGACGTCTCATATTAAATAGTTATTCCGTTAATTTACATTTATCTTATCGATTTCGCCGAAATTCACACGGAAACTTTATCTTGTCATTAGTCAAAAGTGTTTTTGCTATGACATTAACACTAATTTGTTGAAATGAATATTTAATTCACTTCATTCCACAGCACTAACACTTTTGGTTGCTTTAATGAGCTTAGCAGTAAAACTTTTCGAACGCTTTTTTAATTTTTATGCTTTTATTACATTGTTGCACTCGACTCCCAGTTGTTTCACTTTAATTATGGCTGTTGAATGTCAATTAAGATTTATTTTATTCACTGCAATTGCCTAGCGCGGGCAACTTGATATTTACTCGCGTTGTCGATTCACTATATGCCGCACATTAAACATGTCAAGGCATCCTCGATGGTGCGTTCTCACTCGCCTTATTGTTTCCTCTGCAAACAACGAAAAACTGTTCGTTAGTAGCGTCAATAATTTGTTCAGTCAACTGTAGATTGCTTTTGTCTTGATTAGAGTAAAAGTTTATTTTTAGGTCTGTGCCGTAGCTTTAATGTCACCAAGTCTTTTGTCTTAGCTAGCAGCTTGCCCACGTTTGTTTAAAAATTAAAGCTGCAAGGTCTACCGCCAAAAGACTTTTCCAAGTTTCCAGTCTACTGCCAGTTAATTAAAAGTTACTCTAATTAAATGCAAGGCTCTTTGTTCAAACTTCTCCCATTAAAACATTAAACTGTCTTAAGTGTCTTTAATACGCCATTTCAATTCAAAGCTTTTAAGTAAAATTTATCGTCATGCTATTTATATTCGACAGCAGACACCTTGCAGCCCCATGGAGAATTTGAATGCAGACGTTTCGTGCAGGTTCCTATCGAAACGTTGCTTCGTTCCAACAGTTGCTTGACACGTCAGACAGATGAGTCCCAGAACAATAATTTGGGCAAAATGTTTTATTGACAACATTGCCTCAACTATCATTAGATGTAATTGCGAGAATCGGGCATTAAGACGAACATAATTCCACATTATAAGCTTTTGGGGGAGTGGGCATTGTCGGAGACAATTTACCGTTATCAAATTTTATTTTTATCAGTCTTTCGTGCATCGTTTGGCCGGACGCCTTTTCAGTTCTCTGTTTGCTTCCACATTTCGGTTAATATAATTATTCCCCAAACGCAATGAAAAGGCAGAGAAACATTCTCTCAGTTTCTTTCCATGTGATTTAATGTCCACAAGTCCCTCGGACGCAACGGAACGCACGGTTCGGAAACGATGATTTGAGTGGGGATCATTCGGACAGCAAGTGTGATGATTTGATAAATGCTAATTGGGCGAAAATTTGAGTGGATTTGAAATGAATTTAGGTCAGTTTTCTATCAAAGAGAATTTCAAAATGATTTGTAGCCAGAATTTGGCTGAATTTCTTGTTAAGTTTCAAGTCTTTTCAGCATTTCCTTTCAGCATTGTTTAAGCTTTTTTAAAATGATTTTTGAACAGCTTTCCTTTCCTTTTTTGAAATTTATTTTTAGCCATTTGATGGTCCAAATTCTGCTTCGTAATCGAGTGTTCGTCTTTTTTTCTATTAACTTCACAACTTTTTCTTTATTTTTAATGCATTGTGACATTTGAGTCGCATACTTGCACACCCTTCGTATTTTTTCGGGCGTTTCTATTCCATATTCAAATCCGGAGTAAAACTTCACCGTTTCAAATCTCACGTTCAACTTTCTTCCAACACAACATTCAGATGAAACCCTTTTACCTTTTCTGCCATCACACATCCGCATTGACACCTGAAACCTTTCGTGTAATTTTTGGTCTCTTCTCCCCCGAGCCCTCCCTATTGAGTTACGTTTCAAGAAATCAGCCCAACTGAACCATTTAAATATTTAATTTCTCAATTTTCTACTTTGGATGGCATTTCGATGTGGCATGCGTGCAGTCGTATGTGACTTTTGTGTACTTTACTGCTCCGGTGGAGAATTATCCCAAAATAACTTTCGAAGGAGAAAAACGAAAGAAGCGATTGACGAAAATTGAATTTTTCTCTTTTTCGAGGCTGAAGCTCCCTCGAGAGGCACTTTTGCTTGGAGTGAAAATAATTTTCACATAACTTTTCACTGCCTGGTGAAGGCATCTCGACTGCTATAAACTTTTTAAACCGTCAATTATCCGGCACACACGAGCCATAAACCGAAATAAGATCTCACAAAGTGTCAACTGGTGAAAATTGCTTCCAGGGAGACAAAGACGAGGAGCTTCACTGGGAGTTGATGTGTGCTATGCAATTATCATCGAGCTTTTTTCTGTGAATTTTACATTTTAAAGAACAGACGATGAGCGAAAAAGCTTCTGTTGGAACTTATTGTGGAATTCCGAATCTCGAACAACGATTACTCAGGTATCAGCAATTTTTCAGATGCAGCAGCATTTCCATTCATCACCATCAGAACGACATCAACATCGGTGATTTATATTCGTCGAAGATGGGTTTGGTGATGATGTGAACGGAGGTTTTGGGGTTAAGAAAGAAAAGGTTCAAAAAGGGATTGAAAATACGGTTTTGGCTTTTGGCATGTAGATTTAGTACTCAGACCAGTCAAGTGAGTTCAAACGGAGAATTAAACTACGTCATTGACTACTGAAGTAAGGTTTTGAGACTTAAATATCTCTGAGAGGTTCAAAAAGGGGCTGAAACTGTGACAACGTCTTTCGACTTGAAGTTCAAAGACTACTTTCTTCCCCCGAAATCAGTGGACAAGATGTCAGGTCGATCGCAAGCCG
>JPYR01000116.1:15981-27204 GCA_000775305.1 Belgica antarctica | reverse complement strand
GAAGCAAAGTCTCAGCGACGATTCACGGCCAAAGTATTGCGAGCAGAACTCATTCGAATGTGATTTCGGGTGTTCGTCTCCTGAAGCAGTGACTGCTGGGCAGTCTTTGCGTGTCTTGTAAGCGTTTCCAAGTTCAGCGGTGCTTTCGGTGATCTTTCCGTTTGGCAGCATGTAGTCATCGTAAGGTTCGTTGTTTCCGTTGCCCAACAAGCCGCGGGTCTTTCCTGAGTAGAAACCGGACACTCTGACGAGGCATGTCTTTAAGTCTTCTGTACATTCAATGTAAGCGCCGTATTCAGTGTAAAGACCGACAGTGTGGTAAGTTCTCCACGCGTAAAGTGTGCCTTGATGGAAGGGGAACTCAGAAGCCTTGGCGCCAACTTGGAGACTACTTTCGCTGCTGATTTCAGCGTATGCACTCTTGTCGGAAAGTGTGATCGACTTCAATTTTCCGTCAGCAAGATTGGCGACAATGCTGAAGTTTCCGTCAACGAAGTCTCTGGCAAGGATGTAGCTGCACTGGCCAGGGAAGGTCAGGTGACGTCCATCGAAGGTGAAGATGTGCGATCCATCGGAGATCTCAGCGTGCAATTGGAACGGTGGAATCAGTTCAACAGGGTTGAATCCGTACGGGCGGTAGAGATAAACAAAGTCGCGAAGGTTGAAGATCGGTTCGCTCTTGAGTTGGTTGAATGCGCTGAAGCGAATGTTGGTGATGAAAGGTGGAAGTCGCTTGAAAACGTCCAAATTGATCGGAGATGTGATTGATCCAACAGAGAACCCGTCGATGTATTCCTTCTTGAAGCTTGAAATGGCTTCGACTAATGCCTTGTAAAGATCCTTAAGCAATGCGATGTCATCGACCTTTTCGCCAGCAAGTTTCTGCAATAAATTTTGACTTAAGTTTATGAAACAACTTTGACTCAACCTGAAAATGTTACCTTTTGGAAATAGTCAGAGAATTTGTCGAAGAACGGCTTGGCTTGTTCTGGAACAATCTGTGCAAATGAAGCGACGAGTTCGGTAAGCACAATCTTGGCGGTTTCAAGTGGATTGAATTCTCCAAGAAGTTCTGTGTATTTTTCCTTGATGTAGTCGACTCCGGGCAGTGTTTTCAGCTGTGACTTGACGGCTTCGATCAAATCCTTGATCTCCTGCACGATTTCTGAGACGTACTGGCCGATGGCTTCGTAGGTGCTGCCGAAGGTGTCGCGAATGGTCGTCGAGATTTTGTTGAAATCTTCTTCGAATGTCTTAAGTGCTTTGGAAACGCGTTCAAGGGCAGCGGATAAAAGCTTCACAGTCTGTTCGTAGATCTCTGAAGTTAGTTGCAAAACAGCTTCGAAAAGTGCTTTGATTTGCGGCAAAATCTTTTCGTTGAAAGCGCTTACAGCTTGTTCATAGAATTGAGTTACTGCGGCTTGAATGGTCGAGAATTGTTCAGCGAATGCAGCGCTGATAGTGTTGAAGGCATTGGCGAGTTCACTAACGATAGCCGCCAGCTGGTCGATGAGTTTCTTGAGTGCCGGGTCTTGCTTGAGTTCTTCCACAAGTGCTTGAACTTCCTGTTGGTACTCCCTTTGCAGTTGGCTGAAATCTGGTGCCTCCTTTTGTATCTTGTCGAGTTCCTGTGACCAGAAGTTCTGGCACTTGGCGAACTTGTCCTTGACGTCATCTTCAGCCTTGCGGTAATCAACCTTGATTTGTTCTTGCAATTGTCCAGTAAAGGCCTTGAGTTGTGCGTCGTCAACGTAGTAGTTCGACTTCAAGAAGTGGCTTTGATCCAACGCGATCTTTCCGTTGAAAAGTTCCTTTCCAGACCCTTTCACGAGAAGGTGAATGTCCTTGCCAATTGCAAAGCCGCTGTCGATGTCAAACAGCTGGCCTTTGTTCATGGTGAAGGTGCCTTGAGTAAGTCCACTGATTGCAGCCTTTTGCACGACTGGAACGGATCCGAAATACTGGAGAGTCGTCTCAACGCTGAAGTCTTGCTTGCCCAAGTCGTAGACCGAATTGGACTTCAAGAGTGGCTGGCCGAATCCAATGATGGCCACTTCGCTGTTCTTTTCACCGACAAAAGCGTTGATTCCGAAACGGAAGTCTTCAACTGGAAGCGTCAATTCAGTGCCGATGGTGAACAATTTCTGTTCGAATGAAAGTCCGACGTGTTCGTGGAACTTGGCGCTGATTCCGAGTCCCTTTGAGGTCACCTGCCAGTCACTGCTGATGTTGAAGCCACGACCAGAAGTGTCAGAGTTGCCGTAGTTGACGACGATGACGATCATGTCCATTGGGTTTGTGAAGACATCGAATTCAAGCTTGGACTTGACCTCCATTGCGTCGACACTAGCGCCGAACTCGCCGCCGATGCGGAGTTTTTTGACGCGTGGGTGTTGGAAGCTGACATCACCCTTGCCAGAAATGAGGTTCTGCTCGGTCTTCCTGAGTTCACCGCGGAAGCCGAATTCAGCCTTCTGTCTCGGCTTGTTCTTCTTGTCCATGGAAAAAGCGACTGTGGCATCGTAGACACCAAATGGCGAGCTTTCTGGGTACTTATAAGTTGCGTCCAAGGCAACTTGACGTTTTGGAAGCGACAACAAGGCGCCAGCTTCGGTTGGCTTGATGAACAGCGAGTATTGGTATTCGGGCTTGTCTTGAGCTTGAAGGTAAGCGTCGAGTGAGTGCAGGAACTTCAATCCAGTGCGGCTGGTGTCGGCCTTAAGTCCAAACTCGTGGGAGAATCCGACTTCGCGTAAATCAACGGTGATGACCAAGTTGTGCTTGAACCCTTCTAATGACGAAGTTTCCAAGACTGATTTGGTTTCAAGGTTGGTGCAGCGGTTGTTGTTCTCGCATCCGGTGTATTTAGCGTGGAATTCCTTGTCAGTCAATTTCAGTTCGCTGGCAAACTTGCGCGGCCCGATGAAAACGTTCAAAATTCCGCCAAAACCGTTTTCGCCATCGCGGGCAGTCTCGAAGACGTTGCGGATCAATTTGAATGAAACTTCATCGGATTTCCCTTCGGTCAACTTGATGGTCGACTTACCTTCGATGACAGTGCGGCCCTTGTCAGCTTTGGTGGTGAAATCAGTTGTTCCTGAGATTAAATGTTTGCCGTCCTTTGTCAGATTGAATTCGATGCCAGTCTTGCCACCAGCTCCACCTTTTGACTTGACGTCGTAAGTGAACTTGTTGAGACCGATTTGCGGGCTGTCGATGTCGCCCTTTACGTAGAAGCTTTCGATGGAAGTGATGTCACCTTCAGCGTTTGCATTCAAGTTGAAAGATTCGACGTTCTCGACCAAGAGACTTCCTTTTCCTTTAAGTTGCGACTCGAAAGTGCCTTCAGCCAAGATTTTTGATGTGCCCTTTGGACAGACCATGACGACTGAGAACTTTGGTTCCTTGGTTGACACGCGATGATCGTAGTCAAGACTGTATTGTCGGCTGTCAGCTTTAACGACGATCTTGGCAACGATTTCATTTTCAGTTGGGCGTTTAGCGTTCAATGAAAAAGTGACCGTCTTGAAACCTTCAAAATCTCCATCAACAGCGACGTCAAAGTTCACGTTGTCTTCACCTTCTTTGTGCATGTTCACACTCGTCTTGAAAGTCTTGTTGTCACCATAAATAACTGCCAACGATCCGTCAGCCTTATCCTTGTGATTGCATCCGAACGAAACTTCACCGGAAATCGGGCGAATCTCTGGAAGTTGAAGTTTAGCGGATCCCGAACCCTTTGATTTCGAAAATTTCAAGTCAGTGTCTACTGCAAGCTTCTTGCCAGATAAGTCAATGGATCCAGCGTACCTGTGGATTTACAAAATTAGTTTAAATTGATGACATGTTGGCGTAAAGCTCTGAAGTATATTCAAAGCTAGCATTGAAGCTTCTGATTTTTAAGCTTTCGTGAACTTTCAAAAGCTTCTCTGAAGTTTTTTTGAATTTTAAAAAGCTTTTCTAAAGCTTTGAAAGCTTTCCGGAATCTTTTACCACGTTGTTAGCTTTGAAAGTTTCTTTGGAGCTTACAAAATTGATTAAAGCTTCAAAAAGGTTTCGATTTCTAGAATCATTAACATTCATTTTACTTACTTAACGATGTACGAGCCTTCAGGGTCAGCTGGTTCCGTCAATTGTCCATTGGATGTCACTGTGACCTTCTGCAATTTGGTGTTTGGCACGTTGACAACGCCGTTGAAGTCGTGAGAGTGTGGACGTTCCTTGGTGGCAGTGTAAAACTTTCCGTTCACGTCGAAGTCGCCGGAAGATCCGTACTTTCCGTTGAAGCTGTAGATTGCGTGTTCTTTGCAGTATTCGTCGATTTTGACGTTCAAAGTGGCAACATCGGGCACGAGAGTTCCGTCAACTTGAAGGAAACCACTTGCAGCAGAAAATTTATCTTTTTGGAGGTTCTTCAATGCAAATTGAATCTTGACGTCTTTGTTGTCATGTGTTTTGTACTTGAGAGACGAGACGGAGTCAAAGAATCCGGCCTTGAAGTTGGCGTCAGTCACTTTCATGTCCAAAACTGCTTGGCGTTGCTGCTTGTTGGGAAGTTCGTCAGTGGCAGTGAAGTGCATGTGTCCGTTGCCCTTGCTGTCAGCCATCTTTGCTTCACGTTCAGCGGTGAACGATAATTTTCTTCCGGTTGGCAATTGAACTTCGGCAGATCCCTTCTGCTTTCCATTCACCATTGTTCCTTCTTTGTTAGCTTCGACGTTGAATCCATAACGTTCACCAAACAATTCAACATCGTTGTTCGAGTTGAAAGCTTCTTTTTCGATCTTGTTTTGCGTTCCAAAGTGGACCTTTTTGGTGTTATCCTTCTCGTAGTCGTAGAAAATGTCGGTTGAAAAGTCGTAAGTCGGCTTTTGGATTGTGAATGTGGAGTCGGCCTTCAACTGGCGATCTTTGACGCTAGCGTTTATGACTGCGCTTCCTTTTCCGTTTGCTGATTGGAAATTACCATCAACAGTGATTGTGTCGCTGACTGATCCCTTCAATGTTCCGACCATTTGGTTGCCATAGGTCAATTTGGATTCCCAGTTGGAGAACTCGTTTTTGCCAACGGTGACCTTGGATGACGTGGAATGTTCCTTGTCAGTGTTCTTGAGAACGAAGCTGGCTTTTGTTTGGTCTTTCTTGTGTCCAGGCACGAAGATACCTTGCAGGGAAACATCAGCGTTGGTGGTTTCAAACTTGTGGGCAACCTTTCCGTTCAATTCAATCTTCAATCCAGTTGAAAGTTCCAATTTGTTTGTAAGTTTGGAAGCTTCGCCTTCAATTTCGCGTTTCATTTCAAGAAGAACAGATTTTTGGTTGGCAACAGCATACATTGAAGTCTCATAGTCATGCGGTGCTTTCTGGCTGTACTTGTTGTCCAATGTGAATTCAGCCTTTTGGTTGTTGTATTCGAGACCAGCGTCGACGTTGATAATTTTTTTTCCAAACTCGCCGTTCAAGCGACTGGCTGCGTTGAACTTTCCAAGCTTCAATCCGTTCTTCATCTTGATCAATTCCTTGTCACTCCAGTCGGCGAACTGGTTCCACTCGAGCTTGTTGGTCTTTGTGTTCAAATCCTTGTCCCAGATGATGGTCAAATCGTTGCCTACGTTTTTGTCGGTGAACTTGGCTGCGTAGACGAGTTTTCCGTTGGCCATCGCGTATTGCGGGCTGGTCAGCAGCAGATCACTCTCGAGTTGGCCTTGCTGGTAGCCGACGGCTCCGACAACAGTGACGGTGTTTGATCCTTGTTGGAATTTCAGGTTGGCGCTGATTTTTGGTCCGTTGACTTCGATGTAACCATCAACGACAGTGACGAAGGAGTCTTTTCCGAACTTGACTTGCCTGAGAGTGTACTTGACACCGTTTGCGGTCTTTTCTTCGATGATCTTGCCATCCAAGTATGTCAAATCGCTGTTCAACTTGAGAATCGGGACGATTTCTTTGCCGTTGCGCTTGAATCCAATATCGTACTTGTAGCTTCCGCCCAAGTAGTTGCCGCTGAAGTAAAGTTTCTTCTCGTTGTCCTGGTTGACAAAACCGGCGGCGGCATCGATCTTGAACGGACTGTTGGCTTGCACCGGCACCGAAAGATCGAATCCACCCATGAAGTGATCGGGCTTGAAGCTTGACAGAAGTTTCAGGGCTGTTAAGCGCTCCTTTCCGCCCTTTGGTGTGTTATAGTAGAAGTTGACGCCGGGGCTGGCAGGATCTAAAGGTGAAGCAAGGTTTTTGATATAGAAAGTTTTACAAATTGATTTGAACTAAAAACAGTTTTAGTCAAAACTAATTTGCAACTCACCCTTATCATCAAATTCACCACGGAACGTGATTGCATCGACCATCTCCAGACGGATGTTGATCTTGTTGTTTCCATGCAAAGGCCAGTGTGCGTTTTCTGTGATGTTCATTGGAGTGTAGTTGACATAAGTGCAGAAAGTGAAACCAGTCATGAACTCGACTTGATCGAAGCACAGCTCAGTTTCGCGGCTGTAGAATGACAAAAAAAATTTATTTGTTTAAAGTGTGAAGTTGCAGATTTTTAGTAAACAAAGCAGCACTCACTCAATTACACTCTTGAACTTGACTGGAACCTTGACGACTTCACGGCCGCTTTCTTGCGAAACGGTGGAGATCTGGTGGGTCAAGTCGATGACGTATTGATCCTGCACTGTTGGCACTGAAGTAATGACGACGTTCCTGCCGCCTTGAATCTCGATAGTTGTGTTAGCACCGGTGTTTGTGTAGATGGTTCCTGAGACTTCCAATGCAGTTTCGTAGGCGTAAGCGCCGAATCCAAGCTGGCCGGAGATGAAAATGTTGGCGGTTGGGCTGAACTGGAGGTTGACCTTGGAGTTCATTGGGTTGTCGATGATTTGCTTGACGTCAATCGAGCCTTGAAGGTCGACCTTGACAGCGGACGATCCAGTGCTGGTCAACTTGAACGGCAGACCAAGTGCGGTTGGGTAAACGATCTCAGCGTCAAGCCAGAGTGCGTGGTTCTCAAAGTTGTACTGGAAGTTCTTCAACGAGTCGACACCCTTGCTGAATTCCGAGGCGAACAGCTTGATGAGGTCAGCGGGTGTGGCGGGAATGTTCTGACTCATCGACAAGAAGTAAAGTTCCGATCCGAAGACCTTCACGGACAAATCGACATCCGGTTCACGGTCGAAGATCGACGACATCTTGACGCCCTTGTCGAAAGCTTGAATATCGCCAGGCAAAGCGCGCTTCTGACGTGAAATCTCTGAAAGTTCTTTCTTGATTGTGTCGTACAACTGCTGCTTACTCATGCGTGTGATAACACCGCGTGGTCCAAAATAGTGTTCAACCAGCGATTCAAGGTTTTCTTGACGAGCGGACACGTCCAGAATGTTGAAAGCGGATCCGAAGAGATTTCCAGTCACGTTCAAGCGCACTGATCGTGGCAAAAAGCTTTGCTGGCTGTAAATCACAGACTTGTCGATTGACGATCCAAGTCCAAGGCTGTCAATTGCATAAGACACTTCACGGTTGAAGGAATAACGACGTGGGTCAAAGGGGAATTTCTTGCTTGATCGCAAGTTTCCGAAGTGCGCGCGGGCGGCTTCACGTTTTGGATCTGTCGAAGTCTTGATCGAGTTCAAGTGCGAGTTGATGAACGACCCGACTTGGTTGATTGGTTCAGAGTCCAACAAAGCTTGAAGGTCGTTGGCGAAAGCACCCGATGGGCACTCAACGGCTGCCAAGTAAGCTTCAATGCGAACTTCAGAGTCTTCTTCGCGGTTTTTCAAGACAGATGTGGCGGCTTGTTGCAGTTTCTTGTTGCATGGGTTGGCTGTGAAAGCTTGCAGGGCAGCAACACGAACGCGGTTCGGGTTTTTGTTGCTTGCGCACTGAATGATGCGGTCAAGGGCGCTGTTCAAGATGGTTTGGCTGTTGCGGATTCCCTTCAACACCGACACAAGTTGTTCTTCTTCTTGTTTGTTGTTCGACTGGCAATCTTTCGGGATTTTAGCGATGAATTTGTCAGCGATGATTTTGATATCACCAGCTTCACATCCGCGATCGCGGCAGTATTTGTTTACGACTCCACCGATACTCAAGTAAGCTTCCTTTGGTAAATTTTCACTGAAAAGCTTGGCCAATCCTGTGATGGCTTCCTTGTTGACAGTCTGCACCAAGTTAAAACTCAAGAACATAAGTTGTTGCTCCTTCTCGTTCAATTCCTTCTTGGCCAGATCAGCGAGTGCGGCGACTGAATCGCCAGTTCCGGTGCGGAAAAGTGCGTCAAGGAAGATGCTGCGGCTGACAGCCTTCATGCTTGGCGTCTTCTGGAGTTCACTCAGTGTTCCCTTCTTCATATCCTGAAATGTAACAAAGAAATTTGTTTAGGTTGAAAGGCACTTTCAAAGTTCAAAGCCGATGAAACAAACGATCATCGCATTTATACAAACAAGATCATTTGTAATCACCGGCCACTTGACATTGAAAACGAGTTCAACAAACTCACCTGATAAGCGGTCAACAAGTCGTTCTTCTTAGCCAAGCGCATGAGACGGATGATTTCGGCGAATGTGGCGGCTGACTTTGAGCTAAGGTTGCCTTCCTGGCTGGTGAATTCCTGGAGAGTCTTGCCAAAAGCAGTCTTGATGGAGTCCTTGACGGAGACCTTCGGGTTGATCATGTTTGAGTTCGAGTTTTCAAACAGCAGAGATCGGAGAACCGGTGTCTTGGGGGCAGTTCCAGTTTGACCGGCTGTTGTCTTCTTCAAATTCAACTTTGTGATGACCTTGGCCTTGGCGCCGTGGTTTTGCGTGCTGAATGGAAGGAAATTGTAGTGTTCCTTCATTTCAATGCTTTGAAGTGCGCCGTTTTGGAATTTGGCTTCGGATTCAACTTTTCCGTTGAGAATCGGTGACGATTTGATTTCGGAGCTCTCGGTGACGACGCCTTGAATCAATCCATTTGACAACTTTTCTCTGTAGGCGCATTGATCGAGGTCGCGGGTGCTGGTGATTGTGGTTATACCACCGGAAGTCGACGATGTCGATTCGACTGGGCACTTCCCGAAGATGTCGAGTTCAGCTGACTTTCCAACGCCGTTTTGCAGCGCAGAAATGACACCTCGCTTGACGTTCAAGCTGAAGGATCCGTCAGTGGCATCGGCGCAAATTTCTGGCGCCAATTCATCGCCGGAGAACGAAAATTGCACCGGCAACGCAAAGTCTTTCTGAATCGAGAATTTGTTGTTATCCGATCCAAAGGCGGTGACGCCCTTCAGCAACAAATTAAATTCACAATTTTCACCGGACGTGATCAAAGCTTGTCCTTTGATAGCAACAGACGTTTCCACTGAATCCTTATTGATCAATTGGGCGATTGCGGTCGATTCGAAGTCGTACTGGAATTGTTGACCCGAAGTTGCGGCGAAAAACGGTGATTTGTTGGAAGAGAAGCATGACGAAGGTTTGCATTTGTCTGGGGAAGGAAAATTTTAACGTTTAGATTGTAATCTTGTGCACGGTGCTAGGTAATTCATAATTCATTACAGTTTAATTCGAAATTTATAATTACAAACAAAATGGTCTTCAAGTAGCAGCATTAAAACTTTTGACCTTATAGGTTTTATTTTTGCAAGCTAAGTTTCATCTAAATATTTGTTTTAATATTTAGGAACAACTAAAACGTCTCAATAAATTAGCAAAATAAAAAACTACGCCGGGAATCTCAAATTTTCAACTATTTTATCATTTCTAAGAGAACCAAGAGTTCAAGAAACATCCCAGACGTCTGAATCTAGCAGATAAATTCTTGCAAACAATTTTAATACTTCAAAGCATTTTTCCATAATTTCTAACTTTTCTAATTGACCAAGTTCCAATTAAATTTAAACAAAAGTCATGAAAATTATCAACAAACTATAAAGTCAGCTTTAACGAAGGCGTTTCATCAGAGTTTCATAATCCGACGTTATGCAACGCATAGAAAATATAGACGACAACAAAAAGTCTCGCAAATTCTTGTTGAAGTTTGCGTAACGATCGCAGTTCTGCTTGATCATCGCTAAATAGAAACGCGACGGGACGCATTCGAGAGTTCAATAATCATCATTTTTTTCAGCTCTTATCACGTTACCAGCTCATAAATTTCGACTCAAATTCACCTTTAAGGTCAGCACTGAGAAATATCGCGAAATGAAATGAAAAAGTTCAGCGCTTTGGTTGATAAGGCTTCGTGGAGTGTAGTTTGATTGTCAATGTCAATAAAAATGAGTTTCGAGGCTGCCTCGATGATCTCAATTATCAACCGTATTGAAATGAACAACAACTGCAGGCGGAAAAGGTTCGTTGAACTGCACTTCGACTGCGACCAGCATAAAAATATTTGTCACTTGGAAATCGGTCAACAAAAATCAGTGATTTATTCCGTTGTTTGTATCTAAACAATCATTTGTTGTCTCTTATTCAATTGAACTTTCCATCACGGCTGATAAGGAAAGAACTTTAGCTGCCTGTCGCTCTGACTTACAGCGACAAACAAAACTGATTCATGAAACAACAAAAAAGGCAAGCGGCGAAGAAGCAACGAAAGATCGAGAAGGAAAAGTATGAAATTGAAAATTGTTCGTAGCAAATTGAATTATTGGCCGGATATAGAGAGTTTAAGAGTTTGGCTATAGTTTTATGTACAATTTTTGGGATGTTTGTTGACGGTTTTAATTGAAAAGGTATTTTTGAGGTTGTCTGTTTGGAGAAATATTTTCTTTATGATATTTCAAAAAAGAAAATAATTTATTCATTTGCAGATTTTTTACACAAATTCTTCACAGAAAAAAATTATTTATGACTTTTTTAATGATCAACTGTGAATTTATTATTAAATCCACGCTTTGTTGTTCAATTTAATTCTAAATTTAATTTTTTCCGGCTTTTAATTTGAAGCTGATGTTAATTTTTAACTTTATAATCTTTGTTTTTTTATCACTTTGCAGCATTTTCAGAAACTTAAAAAATATTTTCTGTAGGTTTTGTTCTTAAACGAAAATTGACTTAAGCCGCATTTTAATTAAATTAGTTTTAACTATTTATTGCAAATTTAATTACGTTTGAAAGGAAATTTCAACATTTCACTGCAAATAAAGTCACAAACTCTTGGACAAACTACTTACCAGCAGATACTTGAATTGCCAAGAAGGCCAGCAGATACAATCGGACTTTACCCGAACCCATTGTGATTAAG
>JPYR01000115.1:136476-158778 GCA_000775305.1 Belgica antarctica | reverse complement strand
GTTTGTAAAAGTTTGCAAATAGTTGCAAATATTTGCAAATAGTTGCAAACTTTTAAATAGTTGCAAATTCCAGCGGATGACCCACCCCCGAATAAACAATTGCCGATTGGAAACAATTGGCTGATACAGACTACAATACTTCGCCACACTGTCAGGTCTTGTAGTAACAACGAAAGTAACATCCAACGAAGCGGTGTCCCTTGGCAGGTCGGTGCTGATGATCTTCCAGTCGCGTCGATTGATTGCATTGTCCAAAATTTATCATAATACTACACTGGATGTTTTCAGGATGACGAAATTCGTCATCAAGTCGAATTTTAATCGATTCACAATTCGTCACCGGTAACGGAATGGACATGACCCTGCTGGCTGCTACTTCCAATCCAATCGAATTTCGCAATGTTTTCTTTTCGCACCCTCATCGAAAATAATCGTAAAAATACCTCGCGAGAGAACATTTCGCGGTCGAACTTCGCAAATTAAGCAAATTAATAATTCAGTTTTAATTTCGCAAATTTGCCCGCGCAGCTCGCCAAAAATTTCTCATCACATTGCTTCACGCACCTTAAGTGCACCCTAATCATGGTTTTTAAGCCTGAAATTTATGTTTAGCCTTTCTTTGGAACCTGTGATGTTGTGCGTCATAACTGTACATCGTTTATCAACGGCCCCAAGGGTGTCGTAATGCATAGCAGTTCTACACGGCCTGGGTGATGTAGAAGCGACGAACAAAAGTGAAGAATGTTAAATACACAAAATGATGCATTGTTACAACCAGTTTTTTGTTCTTTACATTTGGGATTATTCTTTACCAAGTCGTATCCCGAGCACACCACAAAGAAATTATGTAAGTCATTTTTCTTTGATTTAATAAATTGGTCTCCCGCTGTTCACCCTTGCTCGGCTTGTTCTGTTGCGCGCTGTTGTAGTAAGAAAGTCATTAACATTTTATCGAGCACATTTTCTCATTTTTTATATTTGTTAATATCGAATGAATAATTTTATCAACGAGATAGAATCTTGATAAGTCGAACGCCCTAATGAATCCCTTAATACCATCGACCTTCACCTGGGTGCCAGAAGCACGTCTCATAAACTAAATCTCGCTCCGATCTCATCAACAGAATTCTGTTTTAATTAGACAAACTTACGTCGTAAAAAGCCAAGAGCGACGGATCTGTTTGGTTTCCTTCTCGAAAATCGATGAATTGCATGCGAACGAGCGTAAAAGTTTAATTAAGCGAATTAAAAGCTATTCAAGTAGAAAAGAACAAAAACTTCCCCGCTGTTGTTCGCTCGCCTTTTCTTCTTCGAAAGTTCTTCTTTTTCCTTCTTAGTGTCTTCAATGGGATTTTCGTTCGATATGAAAACAAGAAGACACTTTTCAATACAAAAACAGGGCGACGTTAAACAGTTTTGTCATTTTTAATCGTTTTTAGTCTATTTGCAACTTTTTAAAACGAAATTTCATCATTATTAAGAAATAAAAAGTAAAATATCAATCAGCCTCGAAAATTTTCCACAACGTTTTATCACTCATTCAAACTTTTCAACAATTAAAATTTTTATTGACAGGCGCTTGGAATCCTAAAGAAGTTTGTCGTCAAAGTTTTCGTTGTGAACATTTCCCTTCAAATTGTTTTCTAATTAAATTATAATAATGAACTGTCACGTGAAGTGGAAGCCCTTTAACGGGTTAAAATGAGTTTAGAAATGGGAATAAACTAGGCGAAATGTAATTAATCATCAGTAAAAGCAGATTTTGTGGGTAGTTTAGAAGAAGACCGTGGTAAATAATTGAATTGAGAACTTTTTACGACTGCAGAAAGGCTGCAAACAGTTAACAATTGAAGCTTCCTTTCCCATGGATTAAAGTTTCAGCTTAATTACTGACGTTAATTGAGTCAATTTTGGATTCAAAGTTTTCAGTAAATTCGTCACTCAACCTCTAAATCAAAGTTCATTTCAGTTGACATCTTTTGCCTTCGAAGTTGAGAGAATTGACTTCGGAAAACTTGCAGAACCGTCAAAGTTTCTAATTGACAATGTGAGAATGATTTCTGATGACATAGTATCTCGAATAAGCGGTCAATTGAAAATCAATCCACACCCACACTAATAACATGGCCTTTAGAAACGTGAAATAACATTTGAATTAATTGTTTTCTGCTTTCCTGGTAAGGAAACTAATTAACTTTCGATTTGGAGTTTCACAGATGACTTCATACGAAAACAGGCAGTACCATAAGTGGTTCACTTGATTAAGGACTGCAGAATTCTCAGAACACTTGAAAAAATGATTAAATAATTTCCTCGAAATCCAATCTTGCTAGCTTCAAAGACTTTAAAGGCGCTTTCCTTTTAATTTTGCTCTGCTTCTTATGGCAACGTTTGACGACAGCGTTGCAGAGTCATAACAACCAAGTTTGAGCTCTGTTGTTGAGCTTTGCTTTGTTCTATGAAGTAATCTGAAAGTCGGAAACGTAGATTGCATGAAATTAAAAACAAATTTGCTTTTAATTACAACTTCTTAGACGCATCAAATCTGCAGCATCATATCCCGTTCAGCGGCAGCAGTTTTAATTATTTTAATCGCTGGAAGTTTTCCATTAAAACTTCTCTAAGGAGACATTAGTAAAAGAAAAAGCAATTTTTCCACTGTTCAATCACCACACTTCCCCTGATTGAATGGTATCGGTATGATGAATGAGCGTATTGAAAAGGCGAGTGCACTAATGTCATTAGAAATAACGATATATCTCAAAAATCTCAACCAGTTGCTATTGCGTGAGCGTCAATAATCTCGAAAGCTTTTTGTTGAAAAGCTCTGTGCTTGTTCTTTGTTTTCGCTTTCAATTTGATTATTGATTGAGAATGATGTATTGTGTTCTTCTTTTCCGTTACTTATCGATCAGTAATCTACGCACTCATGGAAAATTGTTTTTTTTTATTCCATGTCGCTCAGCTATTATGAACAGCACAGAATGAAACAAGAAGTGTCGAAAAGCTCATCGTTGCATGTAGCAGAAAGAAGAGCGGGGAAAAGATTCCACGAAGACGACACCAGATTGCAGAGAGATAGCAAAATGTATCAATATAATTCAGCTATAAAAACATTTCATTTTCTTAGAAGCTTTCGCATAACAACCGTCAAAAGGAGGGTAAGACATGGCTGGGCGGGCGTGTATGAGTGTCAATTGACGTCACTGTCTGCACCTTTTCATGTCTTCATTAGTTCACCATATTGTTGACGCATTGTTTACAATGCAGTCTTCAACTAGCTGCTGCTACTCAATATCAAACATATTTTGTAGATGTCAACCTTCTTGGAACCGAAGATTCAATATAAATATACTTCAACAAACCTTGTCATCAATTCATCGACCCTTGAAAATTATCTTCTTAACTCTCACGCTTTGAGATTCCTAAACGTTCAATCTTTCCCTAGTTAAATATGGTGTTGCACAATTGAAATTAAATATTCTATGAAACGGAAGAAGGAACACAACAAATTTCATTTCTCTGATGGATTCTCATTTTCAATGAAAACTCTACCTTTCATGCCTTCGTGGAAGCTGATTTGCTTGACGAGAAGTGTCATTATGGAAACGTAACCACAAACGACTCCTCACAAGCGTAATGGAAGACGTGATAAAAGCGCCTTTACCATGTACACGAGGTCAATAAATTGTGTTTCAATTCGGAATCGCGAGATATTCTCACTTTAGAGCACGTTTTATTGAATACTTTTTATCTGGTTTCTTAGAAAAACTCTTTGGAAATAAAATCCGTTTGGCTTCTACAGCTTTTTGTTTACTCTTTTTCACCCAAAAACAATAACTTTCCGTTAGGATGCGAATAAACATAAACCGAAGGAGCTTTCTGTTATTAATATTTGTTCTCGCTTTTTTTACTTTTTTCCACTCGTGCTGCTGTTAAAGTTTATTCACCAAGAAGGAGAAAAATCGTGGAAAAGTCTTTTGTTTCTCCTTTTTTCGGAATATTAAGTATTCAATTTGAACCTTTGTGCATTATTAATGAAAGGAGTACATCATGATACAACTCTTTTCACCACTCGCTCGTTCATCATTTTTCTGAGTTGAACCTTGTAGCAAACAATGAAAACATCGCGGATGGTTGAAGCTTGAGTTTGAACAAGATGTGTTGAGGTGCAAATAAGGATGGGTTGTAGAGAAAACTGCGATGAAAAGCTTCTTTTTTTATAAAGACGCAGGTTTTGTTATACTTGTGTTAAGAATGTGCAACTAAGTGCATCAAAGCCATTTAGAAAGAAATCAGTGACAATGAAAGTTTTTCTCGCTCTAGAAACGGAAAAAAGTAGTAAAAGGTTATTTTGTGAAATCTGCAGAAGGAAAGTATAAAATTTCATTTTTGTGGAAGAAAATAAGGTTTCATCGCGTGTTTAGGTTTCATCGCGTTATTTCATTCTTGCGATTCCGATGCTTTTTTACTCTTAAATTACGAGTTGTCCTATGTTGCTTCAACCAATTTTGATTCTGAATTCTACAGTTGAACAAAATATAACATGTAACTTATCGTAAGGTGTGTTAAAATAGTTTTTAATTATTATAACACCTTCATTTCTGATTTTTGTTTGAATAAAGTCATTTCGCTTGCGTTTTATAAGATATCTCGTAACCTGTATCGTAACTTTTCTCGAAAAAGAATTTATCAGAAATCACGAAACAAAAAATAAGCAAAAGGCTTTTATTTCAAAACAGCCATGGACGCGTGTCGCATAATCGTGATTAAAGTGAAATTTTAATAAGAACAGTTATATATAACCTCCGCCAAAAAGCTATTTAAAAGTTTTTTAAATTAAAACACTCGACGTGTTCATTGAACCCTGGCAATTAAAACGAGCTATGAATAAGGAATTTTTGTGCAGCATCACAACAATTTAATTGGATTTTTTCTCGTTCACTCCACAAACTGAAATTTAGCAAAAAGCTTCGAAATAAAAAAAGACGAGAAACTTGCAACATAATAAAACAAGTACCAGAGAGAATAAGTTGCAAGATGCACTTGAAATGCGTCCGTTCTGATGAGTCTCTACCATAAATTCTTCTTCAGTTTGCTTTCTAATTTAATTATACGTTCTCAGCTTGAAAGTGAAATTGTGATTGCTGAAATTTAACAGAGACTGTGCGTAAGTTAAGTAACGAATTGTTTCATTTGAAAAATTCAAGTTTAAAACTAAGTTTATAAATCTACAAATAAAATAAGGAAACATGGAACGGATTCATATATTACAAAGTCACCTCCAGCCTGGATGCTGGTTGGAAAACTTTGTGAAGGCGTTCCTATGTTGCGGCCCCACGCTTCTTGCGAAGGAGGACTGGAGCCGGAGCACCGGTGTACCAGGGGGCCTAATCGTCCATACGGACACGGCCCCACCGCAGAATCAGCGCAACGCAAAGCTTTCGCTCAGCTTGAAGATCCATGAGCTGTTGGCATAAGGCCGAACAGTGGAAAATTCTTAAAACTAATCACTGGGACCAAGACCAAGTTGAGAACAAGCCATGCACTTCGAATCGCATGTACCATAGACAATTTAAGGAATCACCTGTCTCCAAATTGAATTGTCGACTCAAGTTTTCCTGTATATGGATGGCATCATGATGGTCAATTGTGTGTCATGGCTTCTACCCAAGTTGGTGTTGGGCCCAACTTTACAACTTAAAACTAGGATGGATGGATGAGTAAGTGCTTGAATATTAACTTGATTGTGAACGTGGTTGTGCATCACTTGTCCGTCGGCTCGGCTTGACTAAATATAATTGACTTTAGAGCATCACAAGGGATCAATGATTAAATGCATTACCTGTCGCGTCGAGGCGAGTGATGGAAGTATCTGCGAACTTTCCAATAAAGTGGTGGAAACGTGATAAATGGCTGGTGTGGCTGTGGTGTCGCTTGATCATCTTCAATTGCAGAGACGATGGTGACTGAAGCGCACACTGTCCACTGATCACCTGTTGGCGATGGCGAAAAATCGAAATCCGGAGATTCTGATCTAAGTGCCAAACGTTTCGGGGTGGATTCGGGTGATGACGATGGTGGACGTGACCGCTTGCGACCTACAAGTTTTGGGAAAATTATTAATTTGATGTCTTGTTCTAGTGAAAATTTCAACTTTACCTGCCGATGATCCGCTTGGAGAACTTCCTGGTGAATCAGCTTGACTCGTCCCGGAAAGGCTGCCGGAGAACAACGTCAATACTGTAGAGGCTGCAGTTGAGCCACCCATTGAGAACGTGCCGTGCCAAAACATGGGGGTGACGAAAGTTTGGAGTCAGACGTTCGCCAAACTGAACTCGGAAGCGCCGCTCCGAAAATAAGGAAACATAAAAGTATATTTGAAAGATCAAGTTCCGATGATTGATTGGAAGTTCCTTCTTCTTGACCCAGCAAAACAACTTCAAGTTCCATAGGCAATTACGGACAAAATCAAGAACATCTCCAGCAAAACAGAATCATCATCGACTTAGGAAGCAAAATTCTCCTGTTCTGTTTATTCATGAATACACTCCACTCTGTTTTGGTCGTTTTGAGGCTAAGGCAGATGAAATATACTATAATTATCATGTGGCTATGAAGAATGAATTGAGCGAAAGCGAAAAAACGAAAAAAGCAGCCAAACATTAACCGAAATGACTTGCTTGTTACATGTTTTTTGCGTGTTTTCTTTTGGCCCTGCAATGATTAATTACACGTTCGGATGCGATGCAAACATCCTTGATAACTCAAATGCGCCACTTTGAAAGTGATTTTTGCTGCCCGATTTTATTAAATCAAGCAGTTTGCCACAAGTTCGCTTTGAAAAAGTGGATCAAAGTTTTTAAAGTTTCAAGCACGAGTTGTTCTCGTGATTCAGCAAGAAAGGATAAAAAATTTGGCTTTGAACGTTTCGTGCAATTTTTTTTACTCTTCAGCAAATTAGTCATCGTAATCAGGCATCTGAGTCGTTGGATCGGTGGAAAAAGAGACACGATGGCAAAAAGCAAACTTGATACAACTCGCAAGCTTATGCGAAGCCTTTTTGCGCTGCTTTATGTTCATTAGAACTAATTATATATGAAATGGAGATTTTTTGCCAACAAATGGCTGTTTATGCTGTTGGTGTCCGTCCGCTTAGTCGAGCGAGAATATTTTGAAGGCAAATCCCGCAAAAAGCAGCGATGTTTTTTGTGCAATTAATCCTTTGTGGAAGGAAAAAAAACGGAAACAGCGGAATTCGTGATATCACGACACCCCTCGGCAATTTAATTTATTTTCCCTCCAGGACTCAAGTTCACTTTCTCAAGTATTATTTTTTGATAACTTCGCAACAGAACACGCTCGCACCAACATGGATTTTCAATCGAATGCTTCTGCTTGCTTTCGAGAGAGATTTGCTTCACCGCTCCAATGCCCATTCTTACACAATACATGTCAGTGAACAAAATGGAATCCGAGATAACAAATTGAAAGCAATAAGATGTGTCGCATTGCTTTACTGACGACATGGGGATTGCTTAGAAAGTTTGACAAGCTTGTGCGATTTGCAGAAAGGGTTCTGCTAGAGGCGAAAGGTTATTCGGAATCTGTGAAACTGGTGAAAATGGAAAAAGTTTTTGTGGTTAATTCGAGAAAGTTAAAAGCTTTCATGTTTAAATAAATCCAAAGTTACGAGCGAACGGCTGAAGCTATAGCAATAATCCTAAAAACTTCTGGTTTAATTAACGTAGAGCAGTGAATTTACCTTCAGTTTTAAATACAGCAATTTATGGCTTGAATCTTACACTCAAATAGCACACAAGTTCAATAAAAAGATTTTTTTTGAAAAGCTTTTCCGCAAAGCTTCGTTCAAAAATGATGTTACCGAACACCGCCATCAATCCTGACCTAAAACTCAATCTCTTTCATTCCCACAAGCAATGTTTTACTATTGCATCATCATCCCAAATAAGCATCGATTCTTAAGAAACAAGGAACACAACAGAAAAACGTTCTTAATTAATTGCCAAAAAGCGACTCCATAATGTTATTACATAACTCATAAACAATTCCCGTTTCTTATTAGTCGTTAGGCATCCAAAAAGGGAGCGAAAACAAAAGGTGAAATGTTTCAAGCATTTTTATAATTAATGAACCAATTAATAACACTGTAACTTTGTTTCTTTGCGAGTGCTTCTCCGCCCGACGACTTCTACCTGCGCTGCCTGAAAAATATGCTAATTTATGTCAGTCATTTTTTACGCGTCGTACGGTTTTCCTCTCGCCGGACGCATTAAGTGAGACTTTTTCGCATGATTTTTCCATCCCCTTCTAAACCATCCACCGAAGCGGAGTCGCGTAGGTCGCAAGCTTTCCGACTTGGATCAGAAATGAAAACCGGCGACTTTCACGGTGTTTTAGCTTGGTTTGGAAAAGGCGAGAAAAAAAAATTGAAAAAATGTCGCAGAGAAATCAAATTACAAACTTTGACGGCGGCAGTGGAGATTCAGTCCCTTGACGGTTAATTAATGCTGATAATTATTAACTTCTGTTACATGGTTTCCAATTTCTTCCAAACCGGATGGCTAACTGTGTTGAGATCCTTTCCGGCCAAGAGATTCTTTAGAAAGAGATTTTTTGGAAGTGGGAATTTCCATTTGACATTAACATTAGTTAATGGAGGTGTTGTTTAGCTTTGATATTTTGAGGTTAGAATCAACGTCATTTTTATTTTCGAAGTTGAAGGTGACTTTTGTTTCGGAAGTTTAGAAATTCCGTAGTCTTTCTAACGTTATAAACAACGAGACCAACATAAGCTAATGATTGCACAGTGTGCACCAATTTCTTGCATTGCAGAAGATTACAAACGCACTAAACTGAAGATTTTTGAAAGCTTTAAGCGAACTCTTTTCGGCAAGAGTTGCTTTAAGATAAAAGCTATGGAAAAAGGATTATTTCAAAAGCAATTATTCATTCGTGAACAGTTTTGACCGCACCTTTATCAGTCCTCAACTTCAATCAGTCTTGCTGGTAAAAGTTTCTTCATCATTGTTCAGCTTTACAGAGAAATTTCACACATCACTGTTCTGTTATGATTGTTGTCTAGTTCTCAACCAGTCCATGTCTTCGCCAATTAAAACTCCAAGACTTCCATAATTTTTCATTATTTTCTTTAATTCTCATCAAAACAATAGAAGCAGAGACAAAAAAAATCTGCGGCAACAAAGTCAAAAGGGACGCAAAGCATCGTGTTTCACGGTTTTTTAGTCGCAAGCTTTTTACGTGATACTCAATGGTAAAGGTTGTGAAATATTACGAGACATTAATTATCCAAAGCGACTTCTTTAATGCCCGGCGCTGTCATCAAGGGACAGCTGTCGTGATGAAGGTGGAGCTGAAGGCGTGCACCCTAAATTGCCCCGTTTGATCGTTCCGCACTTCACCACTGTCGGAATCGAGGTTGCTGTGAATAACTTCCTGTCATCATTCCGTTGTTAGCGTCGTTCTGCTGTTGCTGTTGTTGTGTGCTAAAGCGGTTTCCTTGCTGATTGTTGGTGTGGAAATTATTTTGCTGCTGTTGATAGACATTCATGTCTTGGTGAACGAATTGATGCGTCGTTGTCACCGGTGGTGGCGGTTGCAACATTTGATTCTGACCCGCGTTTTGATAAAGGTTCATGCTGCTTGTACTCATGATTTGACCGCGAGGGCCACTGAACTGTGAGCTCTGGGATATTGGCGGGGGCTGCTGATGAATGAAACTTTGAGGCCCTTGAAATCGATAGCTCTGATTTCCAGAACGTACCATGAAGCTTTGGTATTGTTCGCTCGCTTCCGACGATTCGTTTTCAATTTTCACAGTCAACTTGTTCGTGTTCGATTCAACTGGTTGTAAAGTGAACGAGAAAATGAATGGGAAAATCAGAAAATTGGATCAAACAAAACTCAAATCTTAAAACTATATTAAAGCTAGTCGGTTGTATGTGGATGTCTTCCGGGCTGTTTCCGGCACGATTGAACTGAAATGCAGAAATTTATTTGATTCGGAACAAAAGATTATGTTTGACTTAAGAACAAATGGCTTTGAGATGGTCACATCTAGTTTAGGAAGAAGAAATTTTATGGTTAAAATATTCTTAAGACTAATCTGCTTCGGAAAACTTTATTCTGCGGCACTGGAACCATCTGGATGTGACTTAAAGCTAACCTAAACTTAAAGCTACTGGAAAATAAGGGAATTTTCGATAAGACTTTTCGGGATTTTACGGGATTTTCTAAATCACTTGGTCAAGTACCTGCCGTGGCGACGCTCGTGTGTGGCAGTAGTGCATTGGGTTGGTTGATATTTCTATTAAACATCTGAATTTGAACGTTCCTTGAACTGTCTCCGTCTAGCCCCAAATTATTTACATTGAAGTTTGCGGTGACTGGTTGGCTGCCTTGTGTGTTTGGACCCATCATCCGACCTTTATTCTGCGGCGATGACGTTCGCTCATTTGCGTTACTATAAAAGGGAATTAATTTACAGGTTTCTCGTTTCAATGGAAATGTTGTCTATGAAAAAATTTCTTAATAATTAAAGTATCGCCTCCAGTTCACAGAACCCACGCTTCTTATTAGCTGTAACAAGTAATTCAAATTAATTCAGCCAGATGAGTAATGAAAATGATGGAATCAGCCGTTCAGTCTCGGAATTAGCGCACTCCGGTTCCCTGTGTTCCAAAAAAATATGTCTAGCGACTAAAGACTAAGTTTTTCACAATATTTTTCCAACGAATTGGCTGCGTCTGTTCTTACCCGATTCCTATTTTCGCAAAAGATTTGCTCGACTCCAAGTCCTTCTCGCCTTCAAACTTTCTCTTGACGGTGCGTTGTTGTTGCTGACTTTCCGTCGACTGAAGATTCTGAAAGGACTTTTTATGAGCTTAAAAGCGATTTGAAAAGAAAAACTTTTCTCACGTTTATCTTTTGCTCGAATTGCTGCTGGTAGCTGATGTTCTGGGTGTTTGGCGGTGCACTGTGGATGGATTGAATTTGCGGTTGCACGGGTGGCGGTTGTGAAATTGTCGCTTGATGGAACTGGATCTGCTGATACTGCTGTCCTTGCGGATTAATGATCACTTGCTGCCCTTGTTGTGTCACTGGATTCTGAATGACGATTTCATTTCCGTTTCGGACCTGGTGCGGTTGCGTAACAATTTGGATTTGGGAGTTCAATGGCAGTTGGTGGATCTGTTGCTGCTGAGGCCAAGTGTTTGAATTGACGATGAACTGTTGGATTTGTTGTTGCGTCGTTTGCTGGTTATTGAAGACTTGAGGGGGCGGGCAATTGAGAACTGGTGGTGGCTGGTTCAAAGGAATGTTTGTTACTAGTCGTGTAGCCATAGCTTGCATGTTTTGACCGTTCTTATGATCAGTTTCCTGCTTCATTTTCAGAAGTTCGTTCTTGTTGTCTTCCTGACTTAGCTGAATGGTCTGTTGTTGATTGAAAGCTGTCTGTGGTGCGGTTTGCTGGATGATGTTTGGTGGTGGAATCATAAATGCTGTGTTGCCCTGGACGGTTATGTACTGCTGGCCGTTAGCACCAGGCTGGAGAATTCCCTGAATTTGTTGCTGCGGTTGAATGAGGTGTTGAATTGTTTGCAGTTGAGGCATGTTCGCGATCTGGTTAGTGGACGGGATGTACTGCAGCTGGTATTGTTGCGTCGGTGCTTGGTTCAGCATGTATTGCTGGCCATTGGCGCCTTGAATTTGAATGTTCGTTGGTTGCAGACTTGCGGCTTGGCCTTGTAACTGAACAAGCGGAGCACCTGTTCTGGTAGAATTTGGTGGTGGAGTTTGTTGAATGATCTGCATGGGAACATTGTTGGAAATGATCTGATGTTGAGGGATGAAGTTCTGCTGCTGGATGATCGTCGGCGGCGGGCACGAAAGCACAGACTGGGGAATTGAGATTTGCTGGGTCGACTAAAAATAGATTCGTTAGAACCACAAAATTATGCTTGCAAGTGTTGATTACCGTTTGAATGATCGGCGGTGGTTGCTGCTGGATTTGCACTGGCTGGATAAACATTTGCAAGTCTTGCTGAATCGTTTCAATCAAATTTTTCGCCAGAGTTTTCGCTTCGATGAGATTTTTCAATGCTGGATGTTCAATCATGAGATACATCGGGTCGATCGATTCAATCCCGTTTTGTTCGATGAATCCAGAACCACGGCCACGAAGCGAAACATTTGCTTTCGTCTCCTGGACAATGTAGTGCAAGTTGGCATTATTATCGCCTAAAACCTTCTGTCGCAGCTGAAACGCCGGCGGAGCGTTCAGATTAATGTAAATCCGTTCAGCACAGGGCTGCGCGTTTGCCATTTAAAAATATTTTTTAAATTCTCGAAGTTTGTTTACATGGAGTTTGTACACTGTTATCAGGCTTGGGAAATATTGAGCAACTTGAATAAAAATTCATTCTCCTGGAATTTTGAAAACATAAAATCCGTTGAAAAAAACATAAAATTTATGCTGCGATTTTCATGAAACTTCTTCAGCAGATAACTGGTTATTTTGTTTTACTTATGCTTAAGGTTGTTATCCACCATTAATTTCACTCAAAATATGAGCTGGAACTTATGCTGAAATTTTAATATTTCTCTCATCATGTTCGCCTTATTTTGAATCACCCTCCACGACCATTCTTGCACACCCTTCGGTAAAATCAAAACAAGGAAAACTGTCTGTCATCGTAAAATCAAGAAATCGAGAAAATAAATTGAAATACAACTCCAGCAGCCATGGGCGACTATTCAAACGACTTGGGTAAGCTTGCCGCTTGTAGATCCATTGAAGACCGCGTCGGAATTGCAAAATTAGCGAGTGAAATTAAGTTGATTACTCAGCTGTTCGATTTCGGGCATTCTCAGTCGATTGCATGCACCTGCAGTGCTCAAAACATCGTTTTGCAAAGACCGAAATGCATTTCACCCAACTTTTGCTATCACAAGTCCTTCAAACTCTGCTCTAAAAATTTTCATCATTTCAGTACTTCTTGAAAGAGTGCTACTCAAGCTTGGGCTCGCCGCTGATGGTAAGAACTCGAACTCAAACTGGTTTTCATCATTAAAACTCTTTCTCTCACCAGACGAACAGCTGGAAGCGCAGTTGAACAAGTTTCTCGGTCCAGTTTTGCTGAAGATCGTGAGCCCTTCGGAGGAAGTGCGCAAGAAAGTTATGGAAATCTTGACACACGTCAACAAGAGATTGAAGAGCCGACCAGAAGTGAAATTGGACCTGGTTCCGATTCTCAAACATTACCAGGAGTCGTCGAACTCGTTCCTGATCAACTTCGCAATAATTTACATCACGCTCGGGTTTCCTCGACTCGACACTGAAAAGCAGACAGCGTTGGTGCATGTGATCTTAAACTGCTTGGAAGGAAAGCCAGAAATCCATCAGAACAAGCTGCTGGTGCTGATCCTTCCTCTGCTTGGGAGCATGAAGATGCCAGAAAACCCCGTGGAGCGGAAATCTTTGTTCGGGTTGGCGGACAGGCCGAACACCAAGCAACACTTGTTGTCGATCCTCTTAGATGTCCTTCTCCTGCCTTACGGGCACATTGAGACTGAAGTTCCACCGGGCATGTCATCGTACTCGTTCAAACGAGTCAGTTTGGATGACAAGCGCGCTGAATATCTAGAGAACGTAAGTTTTGAATTTTAAACTGATTGAACTTCTTTTGATTTTTTCTTTGTTTCCAGTTGAAAAAGGGAATTGTGAAGTTCCTAGACTGTGGACTGTTCGAAGAAAACGGCATTGTACCTCATCTGATCGTTGCCAGTGCTGACACCAGATTCTCCGTTGCGACACCGGCTTTAAACGAGCTTAACAAGATCTGCACGTAAGATTTCTTTGTCTTCGCTAAAAGGCAGTGAATTCATCAAAACTTTGTTTTAAGATCGCTTGACTGGTTTGACGCCAAAATGACTGCACCGCTGTACTCGCTGTTCTCTGGAAACGGTTCCAAGATTCCCGAGCGCAAAACGTCGCCGTGCAGTCCCCGTGTCAAACAGAAGATTCTTCTCCACCTGTTAAAATGTCGCGGCAACGCCATCAACGTGGCGAAAGGCATTCAAGTCATCTTCGAAGGGCTTTTCGGTGGTGAATCGACGAATCAGAAATGCAAAGTCGCAGCTCTGCAGTTCGCCTCGAACCTCGTCAGCTACGGACAGAAAGATTTGATAGAGAAGCTCTCGAAGGTTCTTCAAACTTACATAACAAAGCTCGTTGGAACAGAGTCGACTGAACCCATTGACGTACAGAACGCGGGCTACAACGCAATCTCGAAGCTCGTTGCAACTTGCCCCGATACCTTCAACAAGGACGTAAATTTGATTGTAAATTACTTCAACTACCTGAACGATGCGTCGCCTGACTTGCAGAACTCGATCCGAGAAGTCCTCGTCGCACTTGCACAGGCCTTTAAATGGGATCCGTCGAAGCAAAAGGAAGAAGCGATGGAAATGGACGAAGACGGCGTCGTCGATACGATCAAGTTCTCAGAGAAGTTTACACCCACAAGCAGCCATCTGTTGATCCTCGGTATTCTTCAAGAACAGGCCGAGTCGAGAATGCCAATTGCGCAGAACATCGCTAGCTTGTTCTTGACGACATGCTTCCCGTCTTACTTCGTGCCCGCTCGATATCTGCTGTTAGTGCTTTGCGGAACCAGCGCCCAACTCAGAGACACGATCTACGGCTACTTGTACGGGTCTCAGAGAAAGGATCACATCAACTATGCTAAATTGATCTCTTGCGACCACGTCGCTGACGATTCTGACGAAAAAGCGCTCGTCATCGATCAAACCATAATTCTGCCATCATTCAAGCCGCTGATACACTACGTAAACAACATCGCCGAGAAGAAGATGGCCAATGCCGTTGAAAGAACGAATTACAACAACCACAAGTTGGCTTTCAACGTCGACGTCTCCACCGAGTTGCTGGACTATCTCCGCGTTTGCCTATGGTTCTCGGCTGGTTGCACAACTGAGCCGGGAAGCGAAGGAGAGATGCAAAAGCTGAGCGACTACATCAAGAAGATGGATGAAGTCGGCAACATCGAGCACATCGAGAAGTTCATGTTCCTAATCAGGAACGTTGTCGCTGCCAAAAAAGGATTCGTTGAGCTTTCGTGTTTGTCCGACTTGTTGACTGCAGCACCGGCGATTATCACCAATAAGCATCTTGACTTGAAGGCAACGTTGAGCAACTCACTTCGGGAAGTGAACGAAACGACACGAGCATTGATCGCCAAAATTTACGGAGTTTTATTGGCTTACGGATCGGATGAAGCCAGTTTCAACGACGAAATTAAAACCTTGAGCAACTTCTCGCAAAAATCCTTGGAGTTCCAGCACGGATCATCGCTCGCTCTGTCTTACAGCTTTTACCACCGAATCATCAACTTCAAGAAGGCAAAGAACGACACTGCCTTGGCGCAGCTGCTTGGCAGCAAGGAACTCACTGACGCTGTTACTTTCCTCGTAAAACTTCTGACGGATCAAAAGTCGTTGATGAACTCCGCCGCTATCAAAGGAATTTCTCTCATCGGTTGCGCGATTGAACTTCCGTTGGAGGAATCGCCTGAAAAAGAAGCAACAGAAAACAGCATGGACGTGGATGATCCTCAAACAACTAAGAACTACGTCTTCAAGACCATAATGAAACTGTTGAAGAGTTCGCAGACCAAACAAAAGATTCGCGAAGACTCTGCGCACTGTCTCGGCTACTTGTCTGTCGGCGATAAAAAGTTTTTTGCCAAAAGAGTCATCGATGGGTTCTTGGAGTTCAAAAGATCGACGAAAGACGCGGCAATCCACATCGCAGTTGCACAAGGCTTGGTTTTCGCGGTAAGCGGTGACGAAAACTTGCCAAAGGAAATTCAGCGCGTCGATGACGATGAACTTTTGGATTCGTTGCTGAGCGACCTGGTGAAAGTGGTGCCAGAGGTCAACGTTTGTTCAAGACAAGCTGTCGCATTGTGGCTTCTTGCCGTAGTCAAGGCTTGTTCGACACGTCGCCCAGTGCTTGACAAACGCCGTGTTCTCCAAATGGCATTCACAAATCTGTTGTCTGAAGAAAATGAACTGGTTCAGGACGTGGCCAGTCGTGGGTTGGGACTGATCTTCAGCATTTCCGACGAATCAGACCAGGCTGAGCTGTCAAACTTGCTGTTGGAACAGCTGACAGACGGAAACAAGGGCAGAGCAAGGAAAGTCACCGACGACACGGTTTTGTTCGAAGAAGGAATGCTTGGAAAAGCTCCAACTGGTGGAAACTTGACCACTTACAAGGAACTCTGCAGTTTAGCGTCGGATTTGAACCAACCCGAGATGCTTTACTCGTTCATGCAGTTGGCCAACCACAACGCGAGCTGGAACACCCGACTTGGTGCAGCTTTCGGACTGAAATCTATTTCGGGTGTGGCTAAAGTGAAGATGCAGCCGTACCTGTCGAAAATCGTGCCAAGACTATTTCGCTACAAATACGACCCGACGCCTAAGATACAAAACTCGATGATCAGCATCTGGGACTCGGTGGTCATCGACAACAAGGAAACAGTTGAAAAGTACTATTGGGAGATCCTCGAAGATGTGACAACCAACCTGACGCACTCGGAATGGCGAACGCGCATTGCGTGTTGTCTCGCAATCCGTGACTTGATTCGGCGTCCGACTGGACTGAAGTTGAGAAGTGAAGAAGCGAAGAAAAATACAGAAGTCGCGATGGACGTTGATGGAAGCGTGCCGGAGCCAGAAATCTTGCAGTTGTGGAAACAAATCTTCCGCGTTATGGATGACTTCCACGACGGGACACGAGAGGCAGCTGATGCCACATCCAAACTGATCGCAAAGCTTTGCGTCGTGTCCGTGTCGTGCGATCACGGCAAGAAGGGTTCGAGCGTGTCAAACTCGATTTTGCCGTTCCTTCTTGAAGTTGGAGTCACTCACACCGTCAGCTCCATCCAACAACTGAGCTTGAAAACTGTTTCCGAGATGATCGACTCGTCTGGGCATTTGATTTTGCCGCATTTGTCGGCTTTGATCCCGTGTCTGTTGAAAGCAACCGGTGAATTGGACAACTCGAAGCTGAGCATGTTGAGCACAATGGTCAGTGGGCAGTCGGGATCGCAGGAAGTTGTCGATTCAGTTCGAGCTGAAGCCGCCAAAAGCCACTTCACGATGGAGACACTGATTAAGTGCATCAAGTTCATCGATTACGAGACTTTAGAGAAGACGACGCCATCGGTACTTGAGCTGATCAGGTCCAGCGTTATTCTGGGCACTAAAATCGCAACGGCGCATTTCGTTTGTCTCATCAGCGTGCACTTGAGCAAGGACATGACTCCGCTGGTTGGCAAATATCTCAGCGCTTGTGTGACTGCACTGTCAGACCGCAACACTGTTGTCCGAAAGTATTACGCACAAGCTATTGGCCATTTGATTGGCAACGCGAAGGACACCACCGTCGTCAGTTTGTTCAAGAAGCTGAACACTTTGTACTTTGAAGACCAAGCAGGGAAGTCACGATCCATTGTGTTGACTTTGAACGCTATCAACAAGAAGCACGGTGACATCATCAAGGACTACTCGAGTTCAATCATGCCATTGATCTTCTACGCAAAGCACGAAGAACTCACCGAGGACAACAAGCCGACGGTTGAGATGTGGCTGGAGCTGTGGAATGACGTCAGTTTCGGCGATTCGATGCTTCAGTTGTACTTCAACGACATCGTTGCTGTTTTGGAGAGTTCGTTGGGCAACCAGAGCTGGCTGTTGAAAGCACAGAGCGGAAACTCGATTAAAACCATCGCCACAAGGTTGAAAACCAGCATGAAAGAAGAAGACCGCACTCGGTTGATTGAACTGGTTCTCGCCAACGTTAGTGGCCGAACTTTCAGTGGAAAGGAACGACTGGTCGAGGCGTTGGCTGCTTTGTGCTCAAAAAATTCATCGAAGGATCTCAGCAATCGTCTGATCGAAGCTGTTTTCCGAGAATGCCGCAAAGAAGAAGAAATTTACAAGACAAAAGTGTTGAAATGCCTCGGTGACGTCTTAGAAACCTTGGAAGAAGAAAATCGTTTCGAAGAAGTTTACACTTTGACGTTTGACTTGCTCGACAAGCAGTCGGTCTCGTCCAAGGATGACGAGCCTGGAACCAGTAACAGTGCGACATTGAACGAAGAACGAAACAAAGAGAAAGTGACGTTGATCAACTTGAAGGAAGTTGTGTGCGAAACTTTAGGGAAGTCGTGGCCGTCATTAAAGGCGACGAACTCAATGGAAACACAGGAGAAGTACCAGCAAATGCTGATCGTGAAGCTGACAGAGTGTCTGAAGGTCAACACGCGTCCGATTCAGAAGAGTTTGATGGTCGCTCTCGGTTTGTTCTTAGAAAAGCTTCACCTGCTGAACGGCGATACCGTTGCCAACGAAGAGAGTTTGATGAAGATCTGCGAGCTCGTCATGGTGAACCTCGCTGAAGCTTCTGGTAAGGCCTTCGACTGATTAAATATTGTATAAATTTTGATTTTGTAATTATTTTAGTTGTTCCGCACACTGGACTGAAGAAGGAAGCACTGCAAGCGTATCTCATTTTGATCAAGAAACTGAGAGCGAAGAACCGGCAGAATGAGTTGAAGTTCGTGTGGCGGCAGTTTGATGCGATCTTGAGCAATTTCCAGAAAGACGGTTCACCCGAAATCAAGCTGAGACTGCAAGACATCGAGCAACTGAAGAGTGTTTAGGCTACAGTCGATTTTTAATTTAAACTGAATTTAAAGGAAATAAAAAGATTTTTGAATTGAATTCATCTTAAATTTAAGATCTCCATTGAAACAAGCTGGTTCACCGCTTAAAATTCGTTTATTTGTGGAATGTGTTTGCATTATCAGTGAACAAAATTACAAAAGTCCCTTCAAAGCACCTTAACAAGTGTCTTGCTAACCAATCACACGTCAGCCGTTACTTCGGCTTGGCATATTTAAATAAGATCATTAAACCTACTCCGATTGCAAGACCCGAAACCGCCAGAATAAAACATCTGGAATAAGAAATCAATATAAATTGCAATTGTAAGTGCACTTGGTGGACAACTCGCATTTACAAAACGAGTTCAAGCAATAATCTTAATAATTTTGGACGTCACAAGATCTTTTCCCTATTAAGAATGATTTTACTAGCACAAGGCACAACATTTCACCCTGCAAATATCAAAATGAATGTTAAATGGAATCTCCATTCTTAACTAAAGGTGATCTTCGACATTTAATCTACCGGCAATCACTACAAAAGTATAAAACGTTAACAATTATGGATTGAAAAGATAAAAAATTGTTTAAATACGGTTACTTTGATCTAAATCAGGTGTCAGATTGCGATGGACGGCTTTGTTTGAGATTAAAGAAGCAAATTCGCTTCAAGTGGAGATTTTGCAATTTTGATTGAATTGATCAAAGTTCATGTAAAGCTAAGGCACGTGTGGAAACACTTAAATTCAATTTAGCTCAATAAAGCTTTGAACACTTTCTTCGTCCACTGAAACATCGGTGCTACCGACTACGATCTGACACCCTTGGTTGCAGCACCCGAAGACAGGTGCCACATGTGAAAAGTTTAAAATTAACTGAAGCATCTAGAAAAATTTGCTTTTAATTGAGGAAAACCACGAGCCAGATGATCTAAAGGAACACAAAGTATCAGTAAAGCTAGCACAGCCTAATACGAGTCATGCTTCTAAGGTTGAACTTACGTTTTGGTCTCGGCCTTTGCCTTGACCTTGTTAGCTGCGCGTTCGCTCTCGACGATGGTTCCGATATGGAACTGCTTAAGCAAGTCCTTGGCGTCTTGCGAGTGGCCGACGTCGTCGAAGGCTTCGGTTGAGTCTTTTCCGCCGAACTCGACGAGAACCTCTTCACCGCCTGAAAACATTAATTCATGTTGATTAGCTGCGTGTTTGTCGCAATCGCCGAATAACGATGACGTCAATCAATAGAAGAAGCCATAACGATCAAGGTCGCACGCAACCGCTAATCGAATTGTCACAATGCGTTGTCAACCTACCGGGATGCTAAAACAAGAAAAAGAGAAATTGAGGTCAGTTTCCAAATCTTTTGTAGTTGTTTCGAAATTTACTTCAGAAACGAATTTCGTAATTTCGTAGACCTCGTCGTGGATGACGATCCACAGGTCTTCTTGCTCCTTATGGGCGGCAACCTCGGCCAAAGTAATTTCCTTCGTTGCCATCACGATTTAATGCAAAAACTAAAAAATCGAAACTGAAACCACTTATAATGTTGCAAGTGCTGAAGGTAATGACAACCTGTTCGCTCTGTGAATAGGGTTTGTCAGTGAACCGGTTTTCGGTGTGTTGGAAGCGGCGACGACTTGATTTGGGAATATTCACCATGGTTCAAAGTTAGTCAAGTGATTTTTGAATAACGCAAAACATCTTGAAAGGTGATTGTGCAAGGCGATATTAGTGTCTTCACTTTAATTGTGGAAAGATTTGGCTTGAAGGCGCCAAATTTGAATTTGCGATTGTATATGATGACATCAGCAATAAGGGACATCTTTAATAGTGGTTTTATTAAATAATAAACACAATTGCTTTTATTGACAGCTTAATAAACTGTTTAATAGTAAATCGATGTTCTTAATAATCTCTGGTTAAAAGCAGGTTGAAGGGATATTTTGATGCTATTTTCGGTTATTTTGATAATACATCAAGGAGAACGTGCAATTTAACGCTGTGTAATGTGATTGGCTGTTCAGTTTCAGATCAGAAACATCAACGAGATTTGAGTTTCATCCTAAAACTGGTAACTTGCTTTGCAGGAACTCATAAATTCAATGTCAACTTCACTTTAGAGATGACAATTGAAGTCTTCTCCCGCTCTGATAACAGCGTCAGCAAGGAAAAAACATCTACTAGTACCATCTACTATCACAGTATAAAATTGGTATCCGACTTTGAGAATTTCAAGAATCTGTGACGGTTACGCTAAGCCAGAAGTATCGATATCGTGCTTAAAGTCCAACAAATGTTAATCACTGGTGTCAAATAGCTTAGGCTTTTTGCATTACTTTAGGCTTTGTGCTTTGTGGAAACGTACTTCGTTTACTAATAACTTGTTTTAACAGCTTCAACTTAGTCTCTTCAATTGTCCTTCTATCTCATAACTATGCTACTTCATGCTTTCCCCTGACAATCACTCCAACATCCTGTGAAGAACGAACAAGAAAACTTCCAGAACCAAAGGCAAAACCACAAAAAAAATTTTTTTGCTCATGTTTTTTTATTGTGTTAATATATTTTGATTACTGAACATTGATTTTTAAAGGTATTCAAAGGTACATCCATTCATTTTTCCTGTTGACAGTTGAACTACAAAACTTATTCATAAGTTTCACAACATTGTAAACATAAATTTTGAATTTAGAAACATGTCAATTGACGACTACAGATCTCTTCATTCCTTTACAATTTCTATTAAATTCTTTACTCTTATCGTAAAATATCCTTTTATTCATATCAGTCTAGATGCTTTTCCACTTCGTAATTGCCATCACTTAATTAACACTCCACAATACAAGCTAAGAAATCACAATTTTCCTTCTCAAAGACAAACAAAGACAAAACTCTTGAAATTCGACAGTTGCAGAAGGTGACATGAAACCTAATTGCTCGTGCAAATTAAATTAGGAACACTTAAACTAAATTAGGTACAAATGCGAATTGAATCCTAAAAACATAAAAACATTCTCAACAAAATTTTTTTAAGACTCGCGGGCGTTTTCTCGATGGACTCGTCGCTGTTGGAAAAGGTTTCTCGAGAAACGCTTTTTGTTTTCTCTCGACAAACACTCGAAGCACTCCACGCGAAAGGTAAAATATTAGAACTCTCGATTATTTCATTTTCGGCATTCTGAATCAGACGCTTTTGTGAGTGACGTCAATCTAGGTTGATTGATTTTGAGTTCAAAATAAATAAATCCATGAAGTTTTATGGATAAAAATAGAATTTTCCAAGTATTTTCTAAATGACAATAACAACCAGTGACGCCACCCACAGACATTCCAACTCTCTTTCGACTTAAACGAAAGTCATGTTGAAGGTCCGAAGCTCCATAGTTTCCATCGAAGACTCACTCGAGAAGCTCTTCACCTGTCCGAGACTCTTAAGTGCGGTCAAGGTCGTCCTTTGGACCTCTTCCAGTTCGACGTCTTTGAACAGCTTCAAGTTGCTGAAC
>JPYR01000115.1:113783-125998 GCA_000775305.1 Belgica antarctica | reverse complement strand
ACTGTCGGAGCTTAAATTTTAACGTTTTTACAGTTCAAAGCCTGCTTCTCTTTTGCACAGCGGCTAATAAATTCTCGAAATGAACTCGCAGCGCTTCGTGATTATCGATTTTTATCGTGTTTGAAGATGCATTTCGAGATAAAAACAGCAACAACAGGGGTGGAAATGCGAAAGTTTTCATGAATGGAATCCCCCTTCGTCGGGAGTTTTTTGCTTGTGTTTACACACAATTCACTCTACAGCGCCGTGAGGGCTGTGAAAATGCAATAACACCACACACGCTCCGTTGAACACACGTAAAGTGTGATGAATGCCATCGCAATAAACGAAAAATGTCAATCGATATGACATCAAGAAGAAGACAAAATGTTAACGTCGTTCTCGCGAGTCCATGACTGGGCAAAATCAACGCAAGTGAAGAAGAAGTCAGCAGTCACCAAGGATCCAGCGACATTTCAGCCTTTTAACTTGGCTTCTCAAGGTTTTGCGCGCTGTTTGCTTGGTGACGGTGCTTTATGGAATGGCGGAGATTGTTTTGAACCATGTTGAGATTGAATCAACTTAAGCTGGGCTTTTTAATGTTGGTGGTGTAAAAAGAAGTCTGTTTGCTTCCTTTGCGATTAGATTGAAGAACAGCTACGTTGGTTGCATAATTTCTCGATTAAAAAAGTTCTAAGGATGTGAAGAAAGTTTCTAACACGTTCTTGCTTCATGTATTGCATAATTTATCCGATGAAAACATCAATTAAACCATAAACTCTGGTGTTTGATGCTAGACATCGAGCTTCCTTTGAAGTTCAATTTCGATTCTGACGTCTGGCAAACGAAAAGCATTTCAAAAACTTCTTTGTTCGCCTTTTTCATGCCGAACAAATCAATTTTCAAGCCTTCCAAGTTCAATGTTTGCATGTTTTTCTCACAATTTTTGAAAAGAAACTTGAAACTGGCTGATGAATAAAAAGAACTAGAAAAAATCACGACGAATGGAATTGAAAAGCTGTGCCCAACGACAGAATGCGAAAAAATATTTTGCTTCGTGTAGGAATGGATGCAAGGTCAGGAAGCAATGAATAATCGCAGTGTTTGCCAATTTTTGGGTGTCTCTATTAGTAACATCTCTGCAAACGGATTTCTGACTCGTAAATCACTTTCAATCTGATCCCATATCCGAAGATTGGCTTAAGTAATAAATTCAAAATGTACCGAAAATCCTTTCAGTTCATCAAAATGTTTACGACTTCGATGCCAGTTTACTTGATAATCTGATGTTTTCAAATCAATAATCGTTCAAATCTTCTTTTTCCTTTTAGCTTCACTCGGAATACAGGAGTACGTATCGCTGGCATGAATACACAGGAGGCCCCGAAGTGGTTCGCAAGCCACCAATGCCTAATCAATTCGGTAAGAATTCAATATCACTACCGCCACACATGTTCACACACAAAAGAATCAACCATTTATGTACTTCAGCAACTGAAAAATGAACAGCTAGCTTCTTTCATTAAACCCAAACCATGCGAACATCTCGAATATAAAAAAGTTTTCGTAATCAAATCAGAATTTATTGAAAAAGAAATACTTTTGTATGAGATTGGAGATGAAAAAAACATCAGAAAAAATTAAACTCGTTCTTTTCGGCTTCACCATCAACCCTCCACCACTTGTTATGATGAGTTAGCATAATAATTTGCTTTTGATTCGATAATTTTATGACTCGAACAGCCAGCTCCAAGGAACACTGTTTCTCTAAGTCAACGGAGGAAGAAAAGCATTCTGAAGGTGAATTAAAACACAAATCGATCAAAAAGCGCCCATTCTGAAGGACAAAAAGCTAAAGAAGAGCCTAAATTGAAGCTTATGCTATGACTTAATTGATGATTGTCTAAGAAACGTTTAATTATAAGTGCCGCAATCATTAGTTTTATCCGTCAAACTGACATTCACATGCATAAATTAGTTTCAGATCGGTTGATTATTTAAGTTTGCTATTGTTTCTGCCTTGCTTGCCGCCTGAATTAAAACTAAACAATTTCGATTCTCCAACAGTTATAAACGCTCCCATCAACGAGCCGCCTTTACCTCGCCGCAAAAAATGCCCAGAACTAGCTTATAGACACCACGAATTCATTGCAGATTCGGGATATGATAACACTGATTCCAATGTGACTCGCGCACGGGTAAGTTTCTGTCGACTCACTGGCCGTATTTTCGGTTTATTTTGTTTTTGTTCGGTGTTAATTATGTTGTCGTGTGAAGCTTTGATTTCCCCTGAACAAGCGTGACGACGAGTCGGTGATTCTTTCCGACCGACTTATTCCGTTAAAGTGTCAAGAAAATCGTCAGCAGCGTTGAACATAAAATAATCGTCTGTTCATCGACAAGTTTCCATGCAAATCCCGTGTTTAAAGAAGCTTTAAAGCAAATCTGCAAAGAACTTTGCGCTTTGTTAGCATTAATAATGATAACGGAAAGGAAATGTACTGCAGTGAAAAATTAAAATGAATACGTTGTTTCCATTCTGTCAAGTTGTTTATTGTGCATGCAAATTGAAAACTTTATGACGACATGCATCACGTTTTTAAAACGACGCTGTGCATTGTCGGCTCCATGCTTTGTAAAAAGCTTTCATGCAAATGATGTGCCGAAGGGTTCTGTTTGGCAGTGAAGTTGTCAATAGTTACAAAAAGGACGATGTAAATATTTAAAGAGACGTTCCGGCTAGTAATTCACTGGAATCCCAATTGCCGTCACTTCAGCTATGTTTCTATAGAAAAATGTTTAAAATAGAATATTTTAGCACGAAGCTTTGACAATTTTTTTCCATTTTGTGTCTATTAATTGTCGTCACCAATTAACAAGCCCTGCCAACCTTCTTCGCACAACTCTTCCAATTTTCTCTGCCTTCAAAAACAATTTCTAAAGCCTAATTGTTGTGCCTGACAAAAATCTTTCCAACACGAAGGTGTTTCCTGAGAATTTAACAGTTTAAAGCCAAGTTTATGCACCGTAGAGTAACTTTTAACTTAGTCTTACCAATTAGCCTGAAACTGAAAATTCATGAGACTGGATATGACAATTCACTCCGAACTATTGTTTACTATCGCTCTAATTCCAAGCTCCATGAAACACTTCTGTATTCATTTTAATTTTTTGCAGTCGGGCGATCAAAACGGCACATCATCTCGCCGTAGCAAGTCTGAAGGGCCCCCGTTACCTAACGGTCGATGCGTTAATGCATTGGAAAATGGGTCTCAAGAGTATCAAATCAAGGAAAAGGTATTTTCTCTATCATTAATCTTTTATGCGGAATGTGGAATGCTTTGTGTTCATCATAATTGTAGCTCTCCACCACCCCCACTTAGCTACACACACTCACACACTGGGGCGAGATAAATTTGAGGATAAGAAACTGACACACGTAGCACACATAATTGAATCCCCGCAGGGATTACATCAGTATTTCATGTTTTTCTCATGATTTGGGGGATTTGTCATGTCTAGGGAGTCGAACTTAAATTTCAATCAAATTTTTTTGGCTTATGCGAACATCTATCATGCGTTACAAGCAACATTTTTGTAGCATTTCGATGTCTCCGAGGCTTCTTAATTCAATCATTATTTAGTTTCAGCTTTGAGTTTCGTGTCGTTTTAATGCGGTTTTAATACATGTCTAGCAACTGAAGATCTATTTTAATGCATTCTTTTCTTCTCCTTTTTCTTTCCGTTCTCTTTCTTTTTCCCCCAAACCAATCTCTCTATTTGTAGGCTGGTGAGTCAAGTGGTATATTCAGAAAAACCATTTCCAAATTAAGCACAGAATTCAAAATGAAGAACTGCTCTGAATATCGTTTACAATTTGGGTGGCCCAATGTGCAAAAAGTTGCGGGCCCATCAAATAAAGACAATCAAATATTATTAGAGCCCCCCAAAAAATCGCAATCAATGGGTGCTTTAAAATCATCGGAGACTTTAGCTGGAATACATAAAAAGCGTACAACTAATGAAGAAAAAGAAGGTGCGGCTTAATGTCGCTAAATAAATTTATTTAATTTTTATTTGAATACTTAATATTATTAATTAATAGTCATGTTTGTTATTTACTTTGTTAATATCCAAATTTTTACTTCCTTTTTGAACTTAGCAGACCAATCATCTCTTGTCACCTTTGTTATGCCATGAAATTGTCCTGGAAACTAAAAATTGCGGTGCCAGCAAAAAATTTCATTGAACATTGATGTTCAGCTACGAGAACATGTGAATCTTCAATGAAAAAACTGAGAAAGTCGATTGGGATGTGCAGGTTGAGTCAGTCAAGCTTAAATAATGGGGAAAAAATCAAAGCAAGATAATGAAGAAATTGAAGCTTTAAGAACAGAGAGAAAGCTTCCATTGAAGCAATAAGAAATCGGGCTTGATCCTTCAGGACACAAATATTTAATTGCATCCCAAATAAGAAAAACTGCACTTAATAAAAAAGAAAGCTTCCAAACGTGACTTAATCTAAAAACTTCCCCCAATTTTGATTTTCAATTCATTATTACAAAAAAAAAAAATTCAATATCCAAAACAATTTTCACTGGCACCGCAACTCAAGCAACTCTAACACGATTCGATCGACATTATTGGCTGTACAGCCACCCGGGAATCGTGTCAGTCGTTGCTTGACATAAATTTTATCATCAATCACGTTAATTCAAAATTGATCCATCCCAAATCTATTTGTTTTGAATAATTTTTAGATTTGCCAGACAATTTATGCAAAAAAATTATATTCATTCAAATTAAGCAGCAACTTCTTTGCAATTAGTTGAACCTCTGCAAGCTAAATTAATTTTCAATGCATTTTGATTATTTCCAGTTCATGCTCGAGTGAAATGCTTTGACGATCCAAAACCCAAATCAGTTTCAATCCGAATCAGAGCATTTGCATTTGAGTTTTCAATCTTAAAGTTGGCATTTTCAATAACCACGAATTGGTCTGAGATTTGGCTAAGTTTCCTTGTATACTTGAAAGACTTTCACTCTGATACTAACTTGCATTACTATCAAGCATAAAACTAAACTCATTTAAGTAACTAACAAAATACAATTAGGTTCACCGAGGCTTGGTTCACGGTTTTTAAAATTTTCCTTCTCTCCGTTCTGCTTTAAATTCAATTTGTAGCCGCCGTTCACGAGCTGGAACCGCTTGTTAGCGATGTTGTCGACTCTCATGAGAGGTAAGCGTTTCAAACCACTTTAGCTGTTCTTGAATTGCTTTAATAAATCACAGAAATTACCTTCGCAGGAAAGACATCCAGAACGAGTACAGGAAAAACTTCAAATCTGCTTTTCAGAGTGAAAAGGAGAAATTTGGCTTTGAGCAGAATGGTTCAAACAAAATTGACAATAAAGTCATTGCTAATGGAAACTCGTATGATCCGGCGTGGTACAAGGAGGTGCTTGAGCTGAGGAAAAAAGCGGGCGAATATAGAGTAAGTGCCTTGTCATTTTATCTCTTTACTCGGTGTTAACGAAGCATTTATTCCGCAGAACCGCGGATGGAAGGGCGAAACTCATCGCGAGTTGCAAAACAAGCAAGCCGAATTGTGGGATCAAGTGTCACGTCGCAGCTCATTAAGTGCTTTATCATTAGCTTCCTCAATCAAGCCCATCACAAAAGAAGACAAAGAGAGGGAGAACAAGAACAAAAGCTCCCCAACGAAGCCATCAGGTCGACGTGTTCCTGGATCAGCTCGGCTGATTGACAATCGAACTATCACCGATGGTAATTTCTATGGACGGTTGAAACGTGAGACCATTCGACACCATTTGGATCGTACCACTGGGCCAGGTAATGGAGATTAATTGGCAGCTATTGTGCAAACGAGAAATCAATATCGAAATGTGCTAGCATTGCAACATTTCTGATCAATTTTAATCCGATTTTGATTGCAGACGTTGAAGAAGGAGCTTTATTGCCATCGCCGACACGTGAGAAACTGATGCCTGTCTTACCTCGCTCAAAGACTGGAAGTCCGCAACGAGGCAGCCCTCAAAAGACGATCAGTTCTCGTCACGGAAGCCCGATGAAAGGAAGTCCACAGAAGAGCCCCAAGAAGATCTCTAAAGGTTCGATCGATTGGAACAAATAAAACAGCGTAATTCTCAGGTGACTTTTTAGTGGGTCGTTCTCAATCAGTCGGTCCGACTGTGACCGATGGCGGTTCACCTAAAAAGCAACCAAAGCCTATGAGTGCGTCGGTCACAGCTGCCACAACATCGTCAGCAGCGAAACAATACAAGAAGACGCCAGTTTCAACCCCAACTGTCACTGCTGATTATCAGCCGAGACCAAGTAAGTCGTAATTCATCAATCAATTCAAACTATCGCGATGAAAAAACTGACAATTTTGAGATGCAAATTCGTTTTTTGGAAATTTCATTTTCACACCACAAAAATATTTTTGAAATTCCCGAAAAGACCAAAAAATTGATGCTGACAAAACTTTTATTTAATCAAAAAAGTTTTCAGTGTGAAAGCATGACTTAAGTGAATCCAATCCAAGGCATGAAAGAGAAACAGTGAAACATTTTTGTTGCAAACTAATCTGGTGTATATTGCTTTATATTGGATCCTATTAGAACAAAATTAATCAAAGCTGAGTTAAATTATTATGCTAAAGTTTTCATGTTTGACATGACTAAGTGCAATGAAATGTTGAGAATCTCTTTCCTATGTCTCCACTCTTACTTCTTTAACGTGTATTTCCTTCTCTAAGCCTAGACAGTGAGTTGTACTAGGAATATACTTAATGTGTTGATTCAAACAAAAACGATGAAAATCTTCTGGGACGACAAAATTTTTCAAATCCTGAAGCTCAAAAGCTTCAAATTCACTCAATTTGCAATCACAAAAGTCGAAGATTTTTATCTCAAGTCTATAGAAAAGTTGCTTTCAACTTCTAGTATGTGCCAAAATTAATTTCCGAAATTAAAGTTTATTTTCCATTGCGGCGGATGGTTTGAGATGGTTTGGATGCATTGAAAAAACTTTGTGGCCGTGTTTGTAGATTAAAGGTTACCAAAAATAGTTTAGTGAACAACTGGAAAAGAAATATAATTGTGAATGATTATGGTAACTGCCAAGTAGACAACAGAACTTAATTTTATAAATGAAGAAAGCACGTCAGGCTTGTCTTCTTAGACTTATCGATAGTTGTGACTAGAAAGCAAGCTTGGCTAACTAGAAAAACTAATTATTTAAGCAACCGCAATCTACAAACATTCTGCACTCAAAATCCGATTAAACCGAACCTCCATCGCAACCGATAGTTTAGCGTTGAAATTTTAAAACTGATTCGTTATGATTTGACTTGTAAACCAAACAAAAATTTGTATATTTCTAGCTTCCCTTTCCTCTACAAAAAAACATTCACGTTCAAAAAGTAGTACGTTACCAGTTAGTGGTAGAAAAAAACCATCAACATTAAATATTCATCACTCAGTTAATAATAATACTTTAATTTCATCATCACTCACACCATCTAAGAAAAACTCAAGTCAGATTTCTCAAACAAACGCTAATACCAAAGCTAATTCCAATCTTGCAAACAATCGCAAAGTTCCGAATAAGACCATTGAAAACAAAAACATTCAAAACAAACAGCTCAAGTTAAATTTGAGACCGACAAATTTCAATGGGCAATTGTTAACTGATAATTTGACGAATGGTCATCAACGAACCAGCAAGAAAAAAGCACTGGAAAGTAAGTAATTTTTCAAAACCAAAAAAAGCCACAGAACATTTTTAAAACAAAAATCGTCTTATCAAAAAAAAAATATGAAAATAAAAACAATCTCAGTAAAAAAGTTATACACAATTTAGAGTTTTACAACTTTCCGTTTTATACTTTCTTTTATGTCTGTTAGGCGACTAAAGTATCGTAAACCTTGTTTGAAATCATCTTTTCCTTTTCCACTTAACCATTTAATATTTGTTTCACGAGAACAAGACATTGCCGTAATCAGGAGTTAGGCTTGTACATATATTGCAAACCGGGAGAGTGAAGAATTAGTAATTAAGGTTGATGGAAATGAATGCCTTCAGCTTGGAGTGTAATTGTTCATACGATGATGTTGAACGTTAGTCAGTACACATGACAACAAACACATAGTCAAACGTTAGTTTGGCATTTAAGTTGGCTTGTACTAATTGCATTTAAACACCTTCAAAAGGTTGAAAATCCTTTGTAAATCTTTGATGAATCCTTTATTAACTTGAAATGTTATTTGACAATGTTTGAATCGTTGACATTGTCAGGTTTAAATCACATTTGTAACAAATGTCAATGAAACTTTTCACAAACTTTTGAAATCTTAAAGAAATAAAAAATTTCTAAATTGGTTAGTCGAGAGTTGACTGCACAGGAGTTGACTGCACATTGAACTCTTGGATGACATTTGTATGATAATTTTTTCTTTATAAACAAAATGTGAATAAAAAGCTTCTAAATTTAACAGATAAAAGTTGAAAAGTAAAGTGTACATATTGGAAAATGCTTGTTAGTTTGTTTTTGAACCGTTTTAAGTAGATAAATGATTTTGCGTTGATTTCCATCCAACCTGTTAAAATCCCTGAATACGTCATTGTCGTAAGTAAAAGTATGCGCCTTCATCAAAAATCGTTAAGTTTTCATACTTTTATGGTCTGTTGATCCTTTTTCGTTTGTGTAAATACTGTTGAAACATGCGGAAGTTTCTCGTTTAGATTTTTGCTTGATCGATGTTGTTTACTGGTATTTCTGATGTTTCTAAGAACAAAGTTTATTTTGGCAGAAACTCTCTTGTAATGTAAATGTTAACTCTGTCTCGTTGTTGTTGTTTCGTTTGATCCCTAGAGATTTTTGTATTTAAAACTGTTGAGAAAAAGAAATCTAGAGCTTTCGACCGAAGAATTCGGCTAACACTCAATAATATGTTTAAAGTGTGTCTTAGAATTGAAATTACTTACTTTTCAGCAAATTAAGAAAAAGTTTTAACAGAACTGGGCTTTCAAACGGTTCTCAAGAAACTAAGTTGCATGCTTACGATCACAAACACGCATTTAGACAATTTTTTTACGTTTGACGAGTATTTTGCGAGTGCATTGCGAGTTTGCGAGTGAATTTTGCGCCTAACCTTGAATTTTTGGTGTCGTTTTAGTGGACGACTCGATTGATGTACCAATAATCCTTCAACCGGAGGTGATTGAACAGATTGTCAAGTCACCACCAGAACCAACACGCGTCAAGTCACCGGAACAAATTGTGATCATGCGATCGCCCGACCCTGTCTTTTGGACGGTTCCACTTGACACTGGCAAGACTTTCACAGTAACGCAGAACGTTCGCGAAGGCGACGTGGTGAACATTGTTCGCCCACATAGCGAAATCAAGGTATCGACCCCGCTTGAACCGCCAGCAAGGTTTTTGCCCCAAGAACACCCGCAATCAGCTCCGCAAGAGCTTTGGAAGCAGGAATGTAAATTGACAAATTAATTTGATTCAATGCAAAGCGAATCAAACTTTTCTCCCTTCCCCCTAACAGCTGCAAACCCCAGTCCCGCAAAGTCTAGCGATGCCCCCTTGAAGCAGAATCCTTCTCCACTCTCCAAACCAACTCAGGAAAAGCCTCAATATGATCGCCCAGTGCCCGGGTCAACGCTCCGCTGCCTGGACGACCCCGACTTCCCAGACATCAATTCACCACCGGGTGTGGTGGCCGCGCGGAACATCGTGAACCCTGCCACGGTGGAGGTTGTCGACAAGGCTCGTGATCGATTTGATCGCTTTTGGGGAAGCTCGAACGAAGATCAGAAGTAAAAGAAGTACTTTTAACCTAAATGTAGTTACAAACAAACAAAAAATCTTAGAATATTGAATGTGAAATCGCCCTTGCTGATGTGAAATGACCCTTGCTTGGCATAAAAAAAACTTTCTCCGCTCACTCACTCCCTTTCGTCTATTTAAACTGTTTTACACTTGTAAAATAACTTTGTAACTTTGAAAACGCAAAGAAAAAATTCATTCCAGCGGTTTGATACATTTGTTGATGGACGAAAAATTAAATTTATTTGTAGCCATTTAAACACACACAGGGTAAAAGCGCCGAATGGAAGGGTTTCCTCTGAGAAAACCATTCAAAGAGACCGCATCTGGATGCGAGTCAGAGAAAAATTTTCTCTCGCGGAGATTAAAATAAAATTTATAGTCAAAGTTTGTTTCCTCGGTAAAAATAAAGAAAAATGACAAAAACTAATAGGCGACAGTGTGGCACGTGGTAGTGGATTTTGAAGTTATTTCAATGGTCAGGTAAACAATTTAAAACTTTGTAACCAAATTTAAATTGGCAAATAGCTTTCATTTGAACACAATTGTGTAAATTTAAAGGATTTGTTCACAATTGTGTGTTAAATTGACACTGTTTGTCACCAAAATGTTCATAGACCTTCAAAATGCTTACATTGAAATTTCCATCTCAAGTGCCCCCTGTAGCCAACGAATTAATTAATTAATTGTTGAATTGAATGAAAATATTTTTGGTAACGTTAGAGATTGGCAGATTTTTATGAACAATTTTTTTACGATTGGACTGGATAATTGGACCTGGAGTGCGAATGATGAATATTTCCGTTATTTACTGCCTTACTGCTTTGCTTGCATGGAAAAAATACCATTTACAATGAATTTTTATTTACTTCACGCTCTGAATTGCATTTTAAATACGAAACAGAATACAAAACCATTCCGTCACTCTACGCCATTTATTTTGGAAGATGAAAGAAATTAACGAATCAGAACACATCCATTTTTTATCGACAGTTGTCAGAAGACACAAACAAATTTTCAACGATAGTTCTGATTTACGAAAACAATTCAATCCCGTCCGTGGATCAAGAAAATGGGAAACTTTTTTTTTTCGTTCCGGATAATCGCTTTTGCGACTCGGAGTGGTTCACGGTGACGTCACGAGTGGGGATGAAGTGTTAACACGATCCTTAAAACAGCTTTTTAGATAGTGATTTGAAAATAAGGCTTGATTGGCTTGTGAATTGTGACCCAAAGTCGTTAAATTTTCTAAAATTCAACGATCTTCTAAACTTAATATTTAAGAAAATTTGTGACGTCACCCGCCACCACATATGTTATCGCTTTCTCTCGAATTTTTTGTTTTTCTTACATTAAGCTGCTTTTTCAACACGGCTACTTCAAACTTGCACGTGCAATTAAATGCAGTTGTTACACATTTTAGGTCATCAGTGGCAGATGTTTCAAAACAGACGTAAAAGAAAATAAAAAGTAAAAAAACTTTCAAATGTTTAGTCCTAACTATGAGATCTAGAAACTGTTACTGTTCATTCCAAACACTGGGTATTTTATAGTCAAACAAAACAGCTGACAAACGGAGACACACAGGTGTTTCAAGAACGGTTTGTCATGGATGAAGTTTATGCATATGAAATTGTGACAGTATTTTGAATAAAATTGAATTTAAAGTCAAACGGTTTTGCTACCTTAATAATCCTTTTTGACACATAAGACAGCCAGTAAATATCCAGAGCTAGAACCCCCTGTTCATAATATGACCTTCATATTTAGCTTTTAAAGACTTTAGAATGATGGGAAAATAGATTTGCACAATAGCTAATGAAGAAAACTTTTTGTGAAAAATCCACACTCGATTGGGATGCAAAGTTTGTTAAGCTCAGCTGGGAACTTTCAATTTTATTTCTAGTTCATTCAACTTATTTCGTGTTGTTCAGTCAGTTTTTGTGATGTCAAAACCAAACCTTTCAATTTAGAAATGCACAAAATTTGTGAACTGTTTTGATTATTTTTCCTTCAATAACTTTTTTTTTGAAAAAAATGACGATTTGAAGCTTTCATTGTCAGTGAAGAAAGGAAAATTAAAGGAAAGCAAGATTTAAGTATTAACCACTTCTGGATTCTCTTGATTATTAAAAATGTACTCTGTATTTGAAGGAACTTCAATTAAAATCAATCACGATTGTGAAGCTGAAAATTATAATAAAAGATGCGATACAAAAATAAAATTTGTTGTTGATTACTTGGTAATATTTAAAATGAATCTTGGGTGGCTCCCACCCTGAAATTTAACAGCGTCCTTTTCAGAAGAAAACCAAATGTTAACACGCCTTGGGTTTTGCAAGAAAAGATAATGGATCCCAACTGCAG
>JPYR01000115.1:94078-104404 GCA_000775305.1 Belgica antarctica | reverse complement strand
TATAGAGTTCAACTTGAGCAGATTTTCGGTGTAGTTTTGTTCCAAAACCTTTACTTTGCTTTTTGGAGTTAGACCCTTTTTGTACGAAGTTATCCAAATGCACTATGGAAATGACATTTTAAAAGCTTTGAGTTTCTGCTGTAATAGAAAAAAGTTCTTAGAACTTTGAAGGACCAGCAAAAAGGTTTTTGTGCAAGGTTTCAACTTGTATGATTTAATTACACCACAAGCTTTTTTGTTGCTTTCCTGTTTCAAAAGAAAGTTAACTTTCTTGTGTTTTTACAACAGCATAGAGTACTGAAATTTTCGAGAAGCTTTTAAAGACAAGAGAAGACAGTCAAGCCGTTGGGTATAAAAATAAAACACTTGAGAGTTTTGTCGCACATTGCCGAATTTTATGCGACATCATGCAACAGGTGGATTTTCGAAAATTCACTTCTATGAGTTGGTTGGCGTCTTCGCATCAAATCAGTATCACTTTGTGTGTAGGTGATACTTTCACAAGACTTTTTTTGTGCCAAAGAAAACATTTCAATCTTGACTGAGTCAAGCATTTTAAACTCAACAAATCCGCAAAACGACGAAAAGTTGAAGAAAAAAAGATAAAGTAGCGCACACGTTTTTAATGTCTCCAAAATATGCAAATGACGCAACAAAAAATCCTGCGGGACCGTTGTTAGTGACAAAGCACATGTTTTAGAAGATTTTTAACTAAAACATTTTTCTTTTAATTTTTTTTCCGCTTTTAAAAATTTGACAACAAGTTAGAAATTTGCATAAAATGTTGAAACTAAAAAATCCCACGCGTATTGTCACCGTGCCACCGTCGAGAAAATCATACGAGAAGCAAACTTTTCATGAATCGTAAAACACACAACAAAAAATTTAATAGGACTTCGTGTGCGACAGACATCAGTTGGTGACATTGATAAAGTTTAAATCGTAAACGAAGTTGAAGGAGGTGGTAATAAAGATTGACGCCTTATATGAGCGCTCTTAGATCTTAAACATTGAAAACGAAGACATTCTGTTCCCTGTAATGACTGTTTTAAAAATAAGTAGGGCTGCATATCATTAAGCAGCCTAGAATTGTTGAGAAAAATCGTCACGTCCAAGTTTGGTATTTTTTATAGGTGGGTTTGTAAAATTTATAAACGTTCAATGACGTCATTATCTTGAAAAAACTAAAATCATGAACCGGTTCAATATCATGGTGAAGCAAAAATGGAAACGGTTCGAATAAAAATTGTGCAAATATTAAACCGGTGTAAGTTTGTTCAGACATGGAACCGGTTCAATATAGTTTTTTTTATCTTTTTGAATTGATTCTAATGTGGTTGTCTCTTTTTAAAACAGCTCATGACGTCACTGATCTGTTCAGTCACAAAACTATTCGAACAACTTAAATCCTTGAATTTGATGCGAGAAATGTGATAAGGAATGTGTGGAACTTACGATACCGAACTTATGTAAAAACTACAAAGCAAGGAAATCTGAAATTTACCATGTTTGTAATATATTTTGAAGCTGCTTACGACACGATAATGGCAAAAACGACAAGAAACACGACAAACATTTTATTTATTGTTCATGATTATAATTTATTGTCTGCAGACTCAAAACCGTACGATCTCGAGAATTGAATACATCTACATGCTAGATAAACTGAATTTGATGCCATTTAAGATTTCCCGACAAATAATGCTGTCATTGAGCACAGGATGAAGCGCAACAAAGAAATAATCAGACGACAGCACGAAAAGAGAAATGAAATCTGTATTTTCTGAATATTTTTGTAATGTCATTTAGAAATTTAGGAAGGAAAACATTGTAAACACAAATTGACAAGAAAAATAAAAATTCTTTAAAACAAGATTGTGGGTACACGACATCAAGAGATTTTCCTTCAGCTCGGAGCCATGTTACATAAAGTAGCTGATATATTCGTGCGGCATGACTCCGCGTCGGGGATAGAACGTATGCTATGAAGGATAAAATGAAAAATGGTTTCAGCTGTTTTGCGTCAGATTTTTACAATCCTGGCACTTGTTTTCTTTACCTTAACCGAGTAATCCAAAAGGTTCGTTATTTGACTTGTGTAAATGTCAGCAAATCTGCAGAGTAGAAGAATTATTTCACAGAAAATGGAAAACGGATTATTCTAATTTCATCTACCGGAACAATCTGCGGCTAAAGTAAGTCGGATTGTGGTAAGTCCTGAACACGCTTCCGAATTGTGGATTGAAAATGTTTTTCATCTTGATTCTGAGGAAAAGGAAATAAACAAGAAATTTTCAAGTATTCAAACAGATTTTTTAGACAAAAAGCGTGAAGAAGCAGCTGACAAAACAAAAAATATTTTCCAAATCGCAATTAATTCACTTAGTTCAACGAAACTCAAGTTAAAAACATTGTTCAGCCTAAAACCATCTTGAACAAGCTTGCACCATTTGAACAAGAATCAATCTAGAATAAATTATGCTTCAAACTAAAAACAAATGTATCTTAATTCTCAGTCAATTTTGCACCAATTAAAGGTTTGCCACAAATTTTTTTATCCTAGCTTGTTTCAGAAAATGCCACTTCACTTTCGTCATCGTTACCTGAGATCATCGCGTTCCTTTGCCCACCTACACAGCGCTTCTTCCGATTCTACGGTCTCATGATCTTGAACATCTTCCATAAGACTCGTAAGCATTTGGAGCCAATTTGCGTTCTGTTTAAATTCTTCATTGTTGAGCGTTTCGATTTCATGCTAGAGAAATTAAACTTTGATGTGAAAGTACATGGGAAAGTCGTGTTCAGCTTACAGAGAGTTCGTGGATGATTGCACCTGTTCGCCAACCATGTTCGAGAGTCACATCTGGTAAAATTAGAAGCACATTTAATTAATAAACCTCAAAAACAAACTCATCGAGTAACGTCACCCGCGAGATCGCTGTATGGATGGTCGCCAAAGTAGAGAACTTGATGCCCACGCCATCCGGTGAGGTTTTGCAGGATTTCGACCGTGCCTTCGTAGTAGATAACTCCCTTGTCGAGCTTCACAACTCTATCCCTAGAAATCGCAAGTTTTATTTGTGAAGCTTAGCAACGTATCGATGAAGCTTTGAAATTTAAATTACCAGGTATGCGAGTTGGTTTTTTCATCGTAAATTCTGAGAATTGAAAATAATTTTTTTTATCTTTAGATTTGAAATGTCGCGGTTTACAGTGTTCTTTCGGCAGAGTGAAAATTCTACAAAAGTTATGCAAATGTCGACAATTATCAACACTCAAAGCTGTAAGCAAGCTTTAGGATTATGTTCAGTCGAACGAACACAAACGTTCGAACTTTTTCAAAACTTTTACAAAACATTCATGATTCTGCGAAAAAACTGAATGATTCAGCAGGGATACAATTTATGCGTAGGAGCTTACAGCGAAACTTGAGTGATCAATGCAAACTTTAACTAGCACTTGGAAGGTTTAAGTTTTGTTGAAAAGTTGAAGCTTTTCAGATTTTTTATCAACAAAAAACTTGAAGAAGCTAAATGTTTAGAGTACAAAAAATTCGCATTTTCATGCTAGGAAAACTCAGCTTTGATCGGTAAAGAACACTTTGAACTGAATATTTTTATTACAAATTTACCTTAAAGGTCTCGATTGTTCAGTGAAAAACTTCGGTTTTCTTGCTTGAACAATCACGACATCAAACAAGTCCCGCCAATCATCGCCTACCAGGTAGTTCATTCCTTTATTTCTGGAAATTTCAATAAGCTCGGTTAAAGATGGAAGGAATGAAAATAAATCTGGGCTTATTTGAGGTTAGTTTGTGGTTAAGGTATTTGAGTACGTTCCATTTTGAACTTCACCGAGACTTTTTGCCACATTAACAGGTGGTCAGAATTATCAAAAGCCCAAGTGGTTCCCTGGAGCGATGTTCTCACTAACCAACCTCAAACAACCATTTTCAAACTTACACGAAATGATAAGGACTGTTCGTAACAAGAAAGAGTTTTTTGTTTGCGTTCACGAGCCTTTCAAAGAATACTCTCATGTCTGACGTATATGTGATGTATTCTTTAACATGCTCGCCTACAATTTTGTGCATCACGGGATGGCTCGAACCGACTGCGTTCTGAAGCGAAAAAAGAATCGAATTGGATCTCTTTTGTTAAGAGTGGTTGTCCGTGAATGACGTCATTGCTGGATGCGGTCGAATCAATACATAAATAATTAATGCAAAAGTATAAAGATCAATGTTTCAGCATCACAAAATCCCTGACATCATTCATGAACATTTGGTGCCGACAAAAATCTGCGGACAGTTGACTGACTCTACGCACCTTAACGTCGCGGAACAAGATCTCGGGGTGATAATCAATGTGATTGCGAGTAAAAAATTCAGTGACTGTGCACATTAAATACATTTCGGGTACAGAGAACAAGTCAGCGAGTTGAATCATTTTTCTCGAGCCGCTCTGAAAGGGTAAATATCACAGGTGAAGCCGTTTAGTGACATAGTTAACGTGTGACAAGCCTTACGTTCCCCTTTTCACCCTCGACGTAGGCTATTGGAATGATTCGGTTTCGGTAGAGATTCAGCACCTCGTCGTCAGGAACTTTCGATAATCCTCGGTACACGCTGTCGAGTTGAATTTGCAAAAAGCTATCCAATTTCAATAATAGTCCCTTTTCAATATCGTACTGGGTGGTTGGCAGGCGGCAGCGTTTTTGAGCGGAAAGAAAGGAATCATCATAAATATAAATGTTACAGCACACTGAAAAGGCTTTCGCCTCAATAGACAATTTCATCATTTGTGAATTATAATCGAAAATTTTTTCTTTCCTTCGTCGACTTTTTCTATGTTTTGATTAAAAAGAAATCATGCAACATTGAATACACGAGATAAACTCACATGAAGACCTCGGATGGTGTAGTTGGGCACGTATTGAAGGTCTTTAATATCTTTGGGATACTGTTGGGAGAGTAAAAACACGCATGTTAAATAAACAAAACCCGAATGACCGTTAATGTTTCCGATCCACCTTAAATCTCTCAACGAGGTTGTCTCGGCCGAGGTTAAACAAAAGATAATTGAGATTTTTCTTGTAGCAAGCGATTCTGTTAGCGGAAAATAAAGAAAACGTTTGAATCACTGAATCAATCAGCAGAAACCCGGATAAATTACGTGTAGTCATAGTCAAAGCCCCAAATGTTCTGTGAAAAAGATGTTAATTGAAAAATAGGGCGAAATGAAATAAAAACCATTCACAAAGGGCGCCGAGTTGACTGAGTGTGGAGCGAGGGTTGGAGTTTGTGAAGAAAACTGGCTTCCGTTTAGTTAATGACGACTTTATGCGCTGCTTCCGACAATTATGACAGATTAAGCGAGCAACGGAAGTCTAAAAAGCTCGGCTCTGAGCTTTTAAAAAAATCTTTTGCATCTTTTAACGGTTCATTAGAAATTCTTACGCGTAAATTCTAGAGATCGTTTAGATCATGAATGCAATGTAGGAATATATTGATGTAATTCATCATTTTCTAATTTTTCAAATAAAAAGTTCTTCGAACTCCAAGAAGTCTATTTTTTTACTTCTCAGTAATTAGTACGCAGCTGGATTATTTTTCTGAAAATCACGGAATCCAACTTTGCCTTCCAAAAACCCCTGATACACCCGCACGCCGACATCGATCATGCAAATGTCAAAGCAGCAATTCAATTCATTTGAAACCGTGGCATTTGTGAATGGTCTCAGACGTGATTGTAATTATACGTACGACTTCGTTAAGATCAAGTTCATTAGCTGCAAAAACCCCCTTGTCGTTTACATTTTTTGGTAATTTTTTTGCTGTTGATATTTTTGTAAAAAAAATTTGTTTGAGAGTCATTACACATGATTGTATGAGTCGTGTTTACAAATTCTATGAAAATCTCTCACTAGTTGAACTCGGGAAGAGAACAATCGGCGAGAATGTATTGGTGAGCCGAGAGAACGAATTAAATCGGTTCGGCTTGAGAATGCAATGAAAATAATCTAAAAGCGGCTTACATTGGAATTTCGCCCATCTGTCAGCATATAAATCATCGTACTGACTAGCTGATAACTTTTTCGTCGATATTGAACGGTTCAGATTTGCTGGCAGCAATAAAATCTGTCGTGTCAGCAAGTTCACGTTCAAGATTCGGTTCTGAAGCGTCACCAACATTTTGCGAACTTAATTGATTAAAACTTCGAGTGGTTGTTTAAGTTGACGAGATGGCACGGCGGATGAACACTAAACTTCACTTACAAACTATTCAACAAATACCGCAAGTCATTTTAATTGAAAATATTTTTCTAAAGAAGTTTTCCTGCAAGTCTATTGATATTTATATAACAAAGTTCTCTCAATTCTCTCAAATATTATCCTCGGCTCTCTTATCATAAGTGCAACTTCTCTTCGCAACTGATCTAAATCGTGTCGTTCAGCTTCCTCAGTCGTCATCGTAATGTATTTCAATTTGTTTTATTTCCCTTTCAAAACATTAAGTGCTCCCCTCATCAATGATTGATGGAGATTACATTAATGCTTGAGAATTTGCTTTGGAGTTTTCTCCCTAACTCATTCGTAATGTCACGTCGATGGGCTCGTAAAATGCCATTTTTTGGCTGTTCCTAAAACAAAAGCTATCCCCCAAGACACCCGGATGATGTGGGTGCGTAATTTCGTCATAATTTGCAAGTCGTTCTTCTTAAGGGAGTTTGAGCCTAAACATTTGGTTTGCCAAAGGCGACAAGCGCTTATGTTGATGCCGATTAAGCTGGATTAATTCACACAAGAAGAAAATCAAATTTATGTAGGATTTCAGCGGAACACGTCCTAAGCTACGACACGAGCGAATTATTTTTGTAACACTTTGTGTGGTGTGTCGTCGTCTGTTTCCCAAAGGTCATACATCACGTATGTAGAAATTAAATTAAAGTCTACGAGTTGCGCGTTTAACTTTCAAAGCTTTCAAGCAATGCTGCGGCTTCTTCCGGCTGTCATTTCAGGCCAAATGATGAAATATAAGGCCTGGCCGTAGTTTGTGTCAACGGTCGGTTCATTGTACTTTTAGCTACGTCCGTATGGGCGCGCGATGATAAATCGTCATGCTGACTATTTTAATTATTGACTAAAAATACGAAGCGGACAAAAATTCACACCGAAACTGTGTTCTGGCGGGTGATTTCTCACCCTTGGCGGCTATTTGTTCAGAACTTAATTAATTTTCTGGTTCATTAACTCGCTCACGTTCTTTTCGGCAACTGCCATTAAAAAAGCAATTTTTCACCGAACTTCAGTAGAAATTTTACGCAAACAAAGTTCGCTGTGACACTTCAAAGAGCTTTTTAACGGTGACACTTGAGAATTATCATTTCATAAGAAGAATAAAAACAAACATTCTTTGTTAACACGTTGTTTGCCATGTTCTTCCTCGTGAAAGTTTTTGTTCCTTCGAGTAGTTTGTGTCTTGCTGCGTTGGATCCTTGAAACAAACATTTTTATTTCAACATCTTTCGTCGTATCCCGCCATTAAATGTGAGTTCTCGGTTCCGTAAATAACTTTTCTTTTTGTTCCAATGGCTTGATTTATGTAGATCACTTCGTGCATGCTGTAGTTGATGCAGTGATAAAGTTTTTAAATTTATGAGAGATGTCAAGCTTGCTGCTCGTAAATTTAGTTATAAAACAGTTTCATTGGAATTCGTTTGCTCTTGATGCGAGAAGAAGCTTTTAAATCTTGATATATTTTCATAAATTTCTTGGCAAATTGTTGGAACAGAGATTCCGGAACGTAATTACTTTTGTATTATCTTCAAATTTGTAACTAATCAATAATTTAAGACTAAAGATATAACAAGTAAGACTACTAAACACTGGGTTATTAAATGGCATTGTTAAAGATGTCGGACGCTAAGTAAATTAGCAGAATATTAAATTGGAAATGTTTCCAAGACGCTTTCGCCTGCTAATTTAGTTTGATTTTGATTTTACACACCTTGTTTTAACAGAAGGCATATATAAAGCACCATCAAAGCAATTACCGTGTAATAAAGAACCACCAACTTTTGCTTGTTGTTATAAATAACCACCGTTCAAATATCAACAAAAACCGTTAAAAAAGTGGCGGGCGGAAGTTTTGTTTACGTTTCGCTCGGAAATTATTTTAAAACGGTTTTTTTTGATATTTGAACGGTGGTACTTTATAACACGATCTTTTATTATGTGGTACTTTATTCGGTGGTAATTGCTTTGGTGATACTTGATACATATGTACACTCGTTTTAACATCGATTTTAACATTTATTTGCTAAGGTTTAGAAATCTTAATTTTTAGTGATACAGAACCTAATGTAAAATGAAACATGAAACAAAGTAAAAACTGGAACAAAATTTCACAGTGTTTTTCACAAAACAGATTTTTTAAAAATTATTCGACATGCTGCTGGACTTTGTTCTTTTGCAACTTTATTAAATTCAGATCGTGTCAGGTTATGATTGAATTTTTTTGATGACTCCTACTGTTTATAAATCTAGAAACGTACATAGATGCATTTAATTCCGACATCAAAACTTATATCAGCTACAACAAAATATAATCTAATGCTGTTCATCACAATCATCAGTTCAAGCACGTCAGTTCAACAGTCTATTGATTGATTTGAGACAGCACTCGTCGACTCTCTTATAACGAAAGTGTATCAATCAGAACAGAAATGCCAATTATCTTAATAATGGATTACGAACGAACCTGAGTGAACTTGCTAATTATGATTTTTTCCCTCAATAAAGAAACACTTTCGTCTTTGTTTATCTTCTCGTTAATCTCGACCGAATTTTGTGATAAAAGAGTGTCTGAAGGGAACATTTGTTAAAGATGTCACAAAAACTAATTTTGAAACAGCTGATTGGCTCATAAACTACTCTGTTTAAATGAAAAAGTAGATCAAAGAATTCAAAACAACTTTTACGACAGAAAATGCATCGTCCATGTCATGTTCCACGACTTTTCCAACTCTGGTGCGGTTGCGGCAGTAAAACCACTGTCAAAGCACACATACATTTTGACATCACCCGCCAAATCTCCCGCTTCGTCAACTTTCTACAAGACTTCATCTTCTCACTCACTCGCAAATTGAATTAATTTTATGAAATTAATTAAAAAAAACACGGCAGTGTAATTATTTAACGAAGGAAAATAACTTTTTTCTCGTTGGTTAAGACAAAACTTGCTTACATTGTGACGTGAAATTACCAACAAGACTGAACTCAGCATTCGCTGTAGTAGGCGGAACCACATCCAACCATGATACAATTAAAAGCAAAGCAGAATTTATTGTGAAATCGATTTTGCCTCATCGTCATTACGCGGTTTGGGTTTTTAAAGGCTCTCAAAATGCTTCGCAAGGATTGTGCATACAGCACAGCAGTGAAGTGATCAATTTATTTTTTTATGCACAAACTTCACGTGCAGGGATTTAATAATAAAAAATTCTGTACGGTGAAGAAGAAGCGTCGATTATTGTGCAACCAATTAAATGCTTGGCGAGCAAATATTAAAGTAATTGCAATGTTTGCAGTAATGAAGAAGCTGATTGAATAAAAACAACTTGTAGTCGAGTGCAATGAAGTGCACTGTCATTGGTGCTTAAGTTAACATTGCGAGGAGAAGTGTTGGAAAATATTTGCAAGTTCGATTCTTGCAGTGTGTCATAAAAAACATAATAAAGTTGGAATCAAACTTAGAATTTGTAGAAGCGTGCAGTGTAAAAAGTTGCTTCACACAACTTTTCGCTTGTTTGTTAGCGAACATTTCCAACACTTCCAGAAGATTTATGTCATATCGAAGTAACTTCTAATGTCATGTACACTTCTAGTTGACCTTTGCTACGCCTTAATCTTCATTTGACGGGCAATATTTCGGGACACGTTTAAGAAACAATTCATCAAATACTGCTTGTTACCGCCTCGCTTTATTCCTTTTCACTTTCCGAGCTTTACAACTAATGACGATTTTGGGACGTTGTGCCAGCTCTCACATCAATTTCAATTAAAGTCGACAAGCATTATAAGTTCATGGTGTTTCTGGTCAGTCGCCGGTCGAGAATTTTCCATTCTGTGCTATTATTATTCCTTGAAACAGAACGTTGCAACGGTTATTTGAGCTTTAATATTGATTTTTGATCATTCAACACGCAACAGTCCATTAAAAGTTATTAATGAAGTTATGATACATGCCAATTTGATAAAGCTGATTGAATTGCACGATTCCATGATCAAAAAAGTCTTTCCCGGTTAATCACTTTACGTGCGTA
>JPYR01000115.1:49587-86952 GCA_000775305.1 Belgica antarctica | reverse complement strand
GGCATAAAAAAGACCCCCCCCAGCCAATCGGCCACAGCGAGACTCGTCACAAACAAATTTGTGACTGTTCGCAAACGTCGAGTCGTAAGGACCGATAAAATCACTAAAGTGTTTCCTATTATAACGATGATAATCAGCAAACAAAACAGCACGACGAAAATGAGATCAGTGAAATTAATTTTATATGGACCATCAACGGCAAAGTTCGCAGTATCGTTGGAGTCGGTGTTTACATTGGGAAAACTTAAGTTTTCCAACAATTTGTCAAACATCATGTCATGATTGTTGTTGTTTAAGTTTATGTTGTTTATGCTGTCATGATGCATTGTTAGTAACTGTTTGCCGTTCTCCGCATTCAAGCTTAAATTAGCATTCACTGTTGAACTGTTTTTCAATTGTTCACTAATTTGTTCATAACTTAAGCACTGTTCTAATGCACAATCAGCTTCCATTCCTTTAAAGGAATTATGAAAGTCACTTTTTATTCACTCTTGAATGCCATGTACGGAGTTTAATTAGGCTTTGCGCGTTTTGTAAAGTTTATTCATCCACGAAATTTCTTCGAACTGCTGAAGATTACAAAAAGATTAAAAAGGTAAATTTTTGTGAAGTTTCCAAGAAAAAGGTAGAAAGGTACTTGGTGGGTGAAGAAAACGTTGGTAAATTTGTTTTAGGCCTTAAAATCCTTGCGGAATTCTTTTGGTTAATTGAGTTATTGTCGGAATCAGCTGTTCAAACAACAGGGCTTCACATGAACTCATCAGTTCTGGAAATTCCAATGGGACAGAGTTTGGCAGTATTGGGATTTCAATTATAAATCTTCATTCTGTGTATCTGATAGGATACCATAGTTCAATACAACTCATGTTGTTATCAAACAGAAAGTTTTTCTGAGTATTTTGCTTCGACCCCCTAGAGTCAGTGATCCATCTGTGTTTCGGGAAGGTATTCTTAATTTCAATTTTAATTTCCGCTTTCAAAAATAACAGCATTAAATGATTGTTGACAGGGCTGTTGTGAGACTCAGCGATAAAGTATCTCTCAGCAAGATTCCGCAGACCACAAAAAATGGAAACTTTCTGTGAAAAGTTCTTTTGGGGAATCTTGATCTACGTCATTTTAACGACACTTTACAGAAGAAAATTAAAAAAAGCTTTTCAGCAGATGGAACATCTGTAAATATGTTAACATCACACGCCATGTGTGGGAGTCCACAGGAAGCATTAATCGGAAGCATTACCAACACTTTAAACACCAAGAAAATCAATGCGCCGTTTTCCACGTTATTTCACAATAGAAAAATCCTTTTGTTATAAAAAGCACTTTTGAAAGCACTTTTTTACGTTTATTTCGAATGAAAATTATTTGTCAAGGAATGCCTGTTCGTTTTTACGTGAAAAGCTTTTAGTAATAAAAGAAAACTGATACTTCAGACTAGGGCCCACGAAATATAGCATGAAAGCGTCTGCAAGACGAAAAAATCTTTCAATTTAAAAAGGACGAAATTCTTCTACAATCTGCTTAGAATTTGAAACAAATGCCTAAGAAAATTCGATATCATCGGAGCCAGTAATTATGTCTGCGATAGAAAAACGGCTTTGTGAACATTTCGAGAGCTCTCTTCAAAGGTAAAACTCAAACTTCACGAAAAGTTGAAATTTAATTTTCAAGCTTCAGCTGGGTTAACAAAGTTTCAGCCAGTTCAAGCACAATTAAATTCGATGAAAGACCTTAAACTGTAATTAAAGATTCACAGTTCGTAAAAGGACGCTCGCTAAGCAGAACGGAAGGCAATCAAGACTGTAGCATTATGCAAACGATTGTCAACACAGAAAAACTCTTCCTTCTTGTCATCCAATTTAATTAGATATCATCGCTGTTAATTGTTCCGTGAAGGATAGTCTCGGCTAAATCTCCATCTCATTAATTCGCATTATTTTACATTACGAAGACTTGAAACGTTCTGTTATGATGGAACTTGATAATAATTAATGCCATTCACACAAACACTGCTATCAAGAACGTCACCAAGTCATCTGCGGTGTTCTGACACAATTAAGCGTCAGAAGTTTTGTGGAAAATTTTTCATAATTATTTTTCGCTGAATAAATTAAATTTTTATCGTCACCATAACGAGTCTCGTGAAACTTACTTATCGCCATCCGAGATTCTTGCGTTCGTACAACTGCAAATATTTGCTAAAGCTGATGCTTCTTATTAACAACTCAAATACACAATCTCAAAGATCTTGTCATGAATCATTTTCAAGCTGTTCTTCAATTAAGCACTTACGCAGAACTGATCAGTCCGATGCAAACGTTATTTAAATGTTCCGATGTTTGGCTTTAATCTTAACATTGTCAAACGCTTAACACTTCTTTGAATTATTTCATTCACAACTGAAAGTTTTTTTCGGAACTTTACATGGAACTTTACACGGGTGCATGAAAATATCTTAATCCCGTAAATTTTCACTTCGCTTTTGATATCCAATTTATTTTTCTATTGATTTGTGTTATAAACATTCGGGGGAAAGTTCTGCCCATACATCTCTTATCGCCCCATACAACCTCTGCACTAGGAATATTTATTATCTGTGATTTCAATTGATGTCTGAACCGTTTGGAGTCTAAACTTAAACTGAACTTTTCTCACAACGCGACTTTTCTTCTTCTGTGTGTGTTGCGCAGCACAGTTTCGTGTCGTTCAATCGTGCTGCAACAGAACACACGAACAGGTTGTTGTTTGAACAACGACGGAAGACTTGTTGTTGGTCATTTACTGCACCGAAATTTGATGAGGGTAGAAGTGAAAAGATTTCAAGCTTAATTAATTATGAATTGAGATTAACAAGACGAGCCAAAATTAACGAGGGTTTGATTGTTATTTTCTACTGGCCTTGATGTTTTTATCACGAAAACTTTTCTAATTGAAATTGAAGGGCGATTTTCCATGCTTTTTATAGATGACACTACTGGTTTCTTTAATAGAAAATTTTAATAATTTATGTTACTTAAGTGTGTTTAACTAGAAATTATATGAGAGCAAAATGAAATATTGAACAAAAACGAAGAGATGAAACAAATTGGATGGTCAGAAAAACCAGGAAGTTCGTAAGATTAATTGTGTCAAAAAATGTGTTGTCTGACATCGAATCTGCACAACAAATTTTCTGCTGCAAATTTCTTCTCTTTCGATAAACATCTTAAGCAAAATGGTCATGACGTGAATGATTTTATCTCAAATTTCTTGCTGTAAACAAGATTGAAGGATGATTTATGGGATCTTGAAGTACTTTTTTTTTTCAAGACAGCAGCGATGGTCTGATTTTTAAGATAACGGACTTTCGTTTGTCAATTTGTCATGTTTTGGGATTTAGTTTCATGAATTCGACACTTTTATATGAATTTCTTACATTTTAAATTACTTTTAACTCCAATACTCCGTACTTGAAATAAAAATTAATATACACTTTGAATGATTTTTATACATATTATTTTAAATTTTCTAAAACTTTCCATTATATTACAATTTTTGTAAACATTTCTTAAGAATCATCATGAAAACAACATCTGATTACCTGTTTTTTCCAAACCTCTCTGTTGACTCTACTCTAACCCCTTAAGACCAATAATAAATAAATGAACAGGAATTGTTTCCTGTGAACTTTGCCCCACATTTAAATTGCCTTTTGAGGGCAGTTTCAAACTCGATTCATTATTTTTATTATCAAAATTTCCTTGCAAAAAGCATTAAAACAACATTTTAGTATTGCGACATTCCATTCGGATTAAACACGTACCACCATCCTACAAATGTTTTATGTGCGACATTAAGCACGTCGCCTAATGATTTCGAGAAGAAGTCGATAGCTTTTATGGTGGTTGAAGCTTCGGTGGCGGCAACGACGTCTTCAGCCGTCTTTCGCACATCATTAGTCGCTTCCTTGGTGATCTCACTTCGTGGCTGGTGCGGCTGCAGATAAAGATGAACGTCATCAGTAAGCGTCTCAATGGAGTCTTCGTCATCGTCGATGAAGTGATTTCCGTACTTTGGGATTTCGTTTTTCGCGAAATCAACATTTCTCCTGGTTCTGATGTGATGCAAGCTGTCACTTTCGCTGTCGCTTCTGAAAAACTCGTCGTCTTCTTCGTCTTCGTACTGTTCATAGTTTGGAGTGTCAGCGTTTTCTGTCAGATCGATCATCTCAAAGTCATCGACATTTCCCAGCTGGCTTTTGTCGACGACTTCTTCGAGATTCGCTTCTTTCAAGAACTCAAGAATCTTTCCGCTGTCGTACTTGCTTTTGGCAGCACGCATCACAGATTTGCTTTGTCGAAAAGTAGGCGGCAGTTCCTTGACGACAGTCGTCAGTTCTACGTTGCTGCTGTGACTGCGCTGGTCGTTGTTACTTGAACTAGAAACTGGAATGTGTTCGGCCTCGAAAAGTTCACCGATTTCTTGCGGCTGCTTTTTTGTCGACTTTGTGGCCGACTTTTTCGAAATTTTTTTTGTCGTCTTCTGAGAGGCGTCGATGTAGTCATGCGGGATGAAATAGTCGGGGGACTCGGTTGTCAGCACGATTTTGTTGGCTTTTGGTTTTCTGCGACTTGTTTTCAATTGTTCTTGGTCGTCAGTGACGTAGTCATAGGCCGCAAGCTTTGCTGGCCGCTTGCCATCATTAATTAGGAGGTAAACATCTCCCTTTGGGAGTGTCGGATTGTCACTTGCCTGGAGTGGATTGGGTTCAGGTGCGCCTACTTTGTACACCTCGATGTTTTTGTTGAACAACACGCTGGGCTTTTGATTTGAAGCCGATGCCATGAGATTTGGGAATTTGAAAGGAAATTCCCACTCGAGACCGGGAAGAAAGGAATTTGGATTCGCAACTTGACGTTTAATGCGAGTGGCTTTCTCGAGTTTGTTGCTAAAATGTTGTTTCCCTTCAAATTCGTTCGCCACTAACTTCTTCAACAATTGTTCGCTTGAAGACAACACGATCTGCTGCTGCTGTCCACCCTCCATGCTATTGAAATTCAAGCACTCATTGACCTTGGTGTTCTTGATTGTCCAGAAAGCCATCGAGAACGGTGGAAGCACAAGCGAAATAGAATACTTTGACAGCTTTTTGAACTTGTACGAGGGTGTGACGTTGTAGGAGAATCTTTCGTTGTTCAGAAGAACATGACCGTCGATGGCACTCAGCAAATACTGGAGAACGGTTGCACTTGACTCCATCGGGGTGGAAATCTTGACGTTGAACTTGGACCGCATGTTAGAGAAATTGATTCCCATCAAAGTGACCGCGCCGTTCGTCTTCTTCGAGCAGTGAGAGTAGAGACTCGAAGATTTACCGTCTATGCTGCTTTTCGTAACTCTCACATTGAACACTTTGTTGCCAACGAGCTTCTTGTGAAGAATTGAAACGGCTTGTTTGAAAAAATTGGATTTTCCGGATTGTTGGGCCGTTTCATTGAAAATTAAAACGTTGAATCCCTTCTTGGCAGCTTCACCGAGCACTTGAGCGTGCACGAGCCCATTTGTCAAACATTCTTCGTCGCATGTATCGAAGTTTGTTGAATTCATTTTCGTTAACTTGTTGAACTCTTTGTCGTTTGGGCTGTCGATGGTGACCCAGGTCGGGAATTTTGACCTCGCAATCACGAGCTTGGAGATGACGTCACCGGTTGACATCCTTAAAAGAAGAAATTTAACGAAATGCTGGTAAAAATAAGTCGTTCCCACTCACTTCTTCACTTCAACACCAGCCACTTCAAAAGGCAATCTCTCAACCTGGCGCAAATTCATGTCAGCAGCAACGCTCCAGTTAAGATTATGTTCCTTGTTGACACTTTCGCAAAGAATCTTCATCGTCTTCAAATCTTCTGAGTACTTCTTGACACTGAGAATGTCGCCCATACTGACGCTGTTGTCTCCCAACTGCCAAATGCAGTCTTTAATTTTCAGCGACTGTGCTTTTTTCAGCTCATTCATTAAACTCAGTGGGTCGAAGCTAATTGATTGGTACTCGACGGTGACGATGGGAATGATTTGGTGTGCACTGGAAAAGCGGAAGATTTAAAATCCAATTAAATCAGAGAGTCTTTTAATTAATTACTTCATCCGTAATATTGTTAACTTTTACGCGTCTAACCGCAGAAACCATGTTATGTCAATAACTTCACATAAGTGAAAGTTCACATCCTTTCTTGGTTTCATTTAATCACTGTTCAGTATGGAGTTCTTAATTTCTTATTCAAAGCTTACCCGAGTCTCTCGAATACCGTGGCAACATCCACTTCATCGTATTTTCTGTGTTCATCTGCAAGATAAGCTGATAGTCCTTCCAGTTTCAAAAAAGACGGTGAGATTAGATTAAGATTCTCGAAACTTTTCTTTTGTTCTAGAAACAGGTTCATCAGGTCGGAAAACTTGGCTTCGTAGCTGATGAATCGGTCGCTGATTATGTTCGCGACATTTTTCACGTTAATTGACACCGAGTTTTCACCGCAGTTTCCGAAAACCACTAAGCTGACTAAAAATAAGAGTATTTTCATCGTGATGTTCTGTTGTCAACGATCCAAGTTCTGAACTTCAAATGCTTTTTTTAATAGCAGACGGCCTGTGGAAATTGTTCCAGAAGTCTTGAGTCAGCAGTTTAATAATAAATTCAAATTGACATTTTCAACCGTCTTTGTTATAAAATTTTGAAGCTTCCGCAATTGCAGCACGTTAAAAATATTGTGAATAAAGTTATGCATGGACAATGTGAGAAAAAAAAACATGTTTATGTTGTAACAAGCCTGAAAAGCGGCGGCTGAATGATTCAGTGGAATTTGCCCAGCGGAACTCTGAGGCATTGTGACAAATTATTTCGAGCCTATTTTAAGAAAATTCTTGGAAACGCTAGCGGTGTTTTGTGAATTACTTCACAGTTTGTGGATCAAAGCTGCTTATTGTTGAGAATCAACAAAACAGCTTTCGAACCTTTAGGTTTTTGCGGCCAACCTTCTTCAACTTTACAGGCTTGAAAAATTCTTTGTAATGATTTTAAATCCATCACCATGGGATTTCTAAGCGACGGCAAACGAGAAAAGTGAAAATTTAGTTCAATTAAAAAACCATTCAAAATAATGGCTTTTAAAAAGTTAAAAACATTTTGAACAAGGTATTCATGCCACTGCAAATTAGGAAATTAATTTTTTCCATGACCAATTTACACTGCAGCCAAGTTTAGGTGCCAAAAAGTCATTTAACTGTTGAGTGTTGTCTTGACACAGGAAAATCTTTATGAAATAAAAATATTTTAAACAAATTCTCAGAAAAAAAATTCTTTTCGTCTTAAGCTACAACTGCTTGTCAGTTCTCAGTTCATAAAATCAAAAAATACAACATATGAGACATTTTGCGGTGTAAGGTAATATCACAAAGTTTTTGTAAAGCTCGAAACATTAGCCATTAAAAGTTACAATCTTCTTTTCGCGTCATTGTTTTTAAATACGTGGCTTCTACAAGCTTCCACAACAGCCAAGTTTTCCCTGGTGACTGCTTTTATGTACGTCTCAGTGGTTTGAAAATTATTTTCCAGGCAGCTTTTAATTATTAAAGTGCTTCAAAGAAACCGCAAAGCCATCATTTTAGCTCATTTAACTTAGAAATCTAATTTTATTTCTCATATCATAGTTAACACAATCTTCACATTGGATTTTCTTCTCGCTTCCTTCATCGCAACAAATAATCTCCAGCCTATTGATTATTCATTGCAACAAATTCTATCGCTTTTGTTTACAGTTCTTATCGTCGGATGCTGTTGTAGTTTGAGTTCGAGTTCATCTGTTGGTTTTGATTTGACAACATCCGGAAGTATTGCAGCGCCCTGAAACTGTTTAAGGAAATGTTTTAGGTTTAAATTGTCTTTATCAGGAAGTTTCACAAGTAATGTCATTTCATGAATGAACTAGCATTATTTATCACAAATTTATGACTTCATGCATGTCGTGATTATTTTTGTACTATTTACGATGCCAAGTGTCTTTAAAGTCTTAACTTCCTTTTTGAAATTCCTTTTTTATACACTGGCATCGCCTTTTTCCAATTTCAAGGTCGCATTACTTGTCAACAATCGGGTTTGTTCCAAAGCTTCGCTTGCCAAAGCTTCGGCCAATTCTCAAGTTTCCGTCGTTCAAGCGAAACTTGAGAATTCCGTCTCGGATTTGAAGTCTGTGTTTTACAGGTGGAACAACGTTGTTTTCTCGGTCAATGTAGTCTTCTTGATTTTTCACGAACTGGTTGATGAAAGGAAACAAAATTGGCTTCTCCCTGATTCGGTTGTTCAGCGTTTCATCACGATAATCATCGTTCATTTGTTGATCAGTTCTCGTTCGTTCTACAACAAATCAAAAGATTAAACAGAATTTCAAGGACATTTTGAGCGCAATCATACTTTCATTGTTGTCGCCGAATTCTTCGTCGCCACGCTTGCCAAATCCCCTTGCTGTCATTATTTCTGTATTTCTAAACGGCGTTCTTATCGAGCGCTGGGCTATCGGCGTTTTCATGAAATTTAAATCTGATGAAGCATAAAAACAATAATTTATGAGCGCTTGAAGGCAGACTTGCACCAATAAAATCCAAAGAAAATTGTCTCGTAATCTTGAATTTTTTGAACAGCGAGTCAACCGATGGCCAAGGACATGATAATGAACAACTTTATTTGTTTGCATACCAGAATGCTGTTGCTGCGACAAGTCGGGGAGATAATGGAGTGCATTTATTTCCGCCACACCCTCGCCGCCCGCGTCATCTCCTTTTGTACCATAAATGATTGTTAGCAGCGATAACAAAAACATGTTGGTAAACATTATTGGCTCCGCTTGGTTTTTTCGTTTACAACTGAGAAAGATTCTGATCTGGGGAGAAAATGAAAAGACGAAAATGTTTATTTCATTGATAAGTGTGTAAGAGGCTTATTAAGATGAGTCTCTGCGATTATGCGCAGGGATGAACGGTAAAAGCGTCACTTTTTTAAGGTTGAACTCAGCTTTTACAGGTTGTGAATAAAAGTGAGCAGAAAATTGTTGGATGTGACCTAAAGAAATTACTGGAAGCTTGCTTGAAGCTAGGCAGAACACTTTAACTAATTAAAAATTATTTGCGCAACGAAGGTCTGGATTGTTTCAAAACAAATTTCAATTTTTGTCGATTCATTCGTTGTAACAAAAATCTTCCAAACTAATCCTAAGGTCAACAGAATCGTCCATAAAGCAAACATCGATTCAGAATGACAACAAAGCCCAAAAATAATCCGCTTATGTTATTGTCTGTTAATGACGTCATTACGTCAAGGATGTCTGATGCGGACTTGTGCTTGTGATTTGCAAAAACTTTTATAACTTGAACATACAAAAAACAAATGGAGCAGCTATTTGATCACAAGCAAAAGAAGAAAAGTTGCTTTAATATATGCCGCCTCGTCCAAAAAGCACTGCTTGTCGAACGTGGGAGATTAATTGCTTAATTGTTTTTATCACAGCTTATTAAATTTATTATGAACGATGAATACGATAATCGGCGATTAGATAATTATTTTGCAATGAAAGAAGAAGAAAATCGCTTTTTCAAAGTTAGCCAAATTTGGGACACTTATTTTGTACAACGAAATCGTGTTCACAAATTAGCACGTGATTGCTTAAAAATTACGCAAACGAAAACATCTTTTTATAGCGAAACGATGGAGTGCACATGGATGAACAAAAGGTTCGTGTGAACTATATTTGAAGCATCCAAGTTGGAACAGCAAAAAATTTACAAAAAAGTGCATTTGTTGTGCATGGTTCACTTCAGTTCTGATCCGCGAATTTTATCTTTCAAGTCCACGATTTGACATTTCCCGAAATAAAAAATTCTTTTATCGAACCCGAAATTGTTTTTAATATGCTTGTTTGAATAAAACTATTTTTGTAATCTCTTGAAGCGGAGTGCAAACGAATTTCCATAAAAATTATCAGCGTCAAATCAACATGGTGTGAATGTACCTCTTAATTCAATTGATTTTGTTCTTCCTGTTCGATGATTTTTGTTTTTCTAACAAACGAACAAATAAATCATTGTCGGGCGAACAATTGAACTTTCGTCGGAACGAGAGACTGAGTGAAATATGTTTTCTTCAGGAAAATTACGTTCAACTCGATTAATTTATCGCTTCCTTCCTAGAAACCGGAAATTTTCCTGTTGCAAATTTACATTGAAGCTTTATGGACTTGTACAATCTTGCAGTTGTGCGCTGTTTCATAATTGTAGCCACTAGAACTTTGCGAAGTTGGTCTTTTGCGAACGTTTGACAGGAATTTAAGAAAACTTTTTGAAACTTTTAGATCAAATGAGCTCGGTTTGGAAGGAGTGTTTGCCTTTAAATGAAATCTTCCCACTCAAGTCGAAAACTATGCCAAAGCTAGTAGCTCGAGTGTCATCTACAAATGTCACCTGAGAACAGTTAGATCTCGATTTAGTGTGTGCAAAAACACGGAATGACATTTCATGTATAAAAGTTTAATCTGAAATCCAATCCTCAAACGAAATGGCATTTCAATCGTTTCTCTTTTTGGTGAAAAATCTTTCATCTCGCATTTTAAGCGAAAACAATTTGGAAACGTTCCCAGTTGGTTACAAGAGACCTGAAATTCGTCGAACGTGTTTTTATTTCCACTCATGGGTGCACTTATGGGTTCGGAAATCACAGCAGTGACTTTGAAAAATTATATCCGCAGTCAATTGGCTGGAAATTAATTAATCGACTGATTCATGTAGAAACAAATTGGCTTGCATTAGCTACGAACAAGAAATCTTTATCAATTAGTTCTTGCAAATTAATGTTTCTTCGTTAAATTTTGTGCAAATTCAAAGTCGTTGAAGATATTTTCGCGGAATTTTCCAAGAGTTTTAACGAGAACTTCTCATATTCTGTTTAATTATTGATTCAAATGACAATTTTAAAGCTTTCGGCAGCTTTTCCCTTAAGTTTTAAGTTCATACCGAGTCTAGTTTCACGATTTTAATTTAATTCAAACTTGAATAAGCACCACACATAGCGAATTTCCTGTGGCTCTGCACCACATAAAGAATTCTGCAACTTGAACTTTCAGAAATAACTAAATTTTTATGCAAACTTCATTTAAACTACAGCTTGTTTGAGATCAACACTCGGAAATGTTCATAAAAATGAATATTCAAGTGCCTTCACGTTCGTTCTGAGCACTTCAACGAAATGAAAACTGACAAATTCACCAAAAACTTACTAAATCGGCAAACTTCTATACCTAAAACAAGCCTTTTTTCACTTCTAACTCTAATCGCGGTCGAACCAACAATAGTAATTTCTCGCCATACACACTGCCTTTATACTTTGAATCCTCGCATTCAAGTTTTCTGTTCCGAATGTGTTGCGCATTTGCAGCAACGGGGCGAAAGCATGGAAACGTTTATCCCCCCGTTATCAATCTTAATCGCAGCGAGTCTCGCTTCGTGTTTTGGACAATTAACATCTGGCAAGTTTGCAGAACTCCTTCGCTCGTTGCTGTAATGCGTGTGTAAAAATTATTCGGCTAAACATTGGTGCGATTAGGGGAAATCAGTAAACTTTCGTTCGGAAAACTCCTCCCCCCCGAATGATCAAATGGCATTGTCGTGACGTCACAGGTGAAAAATAACGTCATTCGTATCAATTTCCGCTGCTTTTATCCACGTCGCGTGTGTGGGCAATTTTTAACAATCAAAATTAGATTTAAAACCTTAAACAATTGTTGTCGGAAAATGACAGATTGCAAGTTGTTGGGCGTCGTTGGAACGAAAGAAAAATGTAAGCTGCAATTTTAATGCAAATTTTCTTGTCGCCTTCAAACGATGTCTTCCGATTATTCAATCAGGAAAAGTGATTGCGATGTGATTGATTTGTATGTTTATTCTTGCTGGGGTGAGACGGAAGGTTTGTCACTGAAAAGGCCAGGTCAAATAGTTAACTTAACATAGAAAATAAAGTCTTTGAGCTTTTGAGAGCTTTGAAAGCTTTAATTGGAGAATTCAAACCAATATGAGAAAAATTTGAGATTAAAAACGAGATAAAATTTACAACTTCTAAATTTTGACAGTGACGTCATTGAACAAACCTAAATTTCTTCTCAGAAAAGCTTGATTCGACGTTATGCAAGAGCTTTTTCTCAAACTTCCAAAGCTTCCACCTCAAAGCATAACAAAACTACCTTAAACACATCACTAATCAACGTCCCCAAACGTCCAATCCCATTCCATCGCCCCGTCTTCGTCATTCCCTTCACCCCAAATCAACGACGTAGCAGTTTCCTCTCGGCAACCATTTAATCATCATAAAAATCATGTGTAAGTGGATGAAGCTATTTTAATTGTTGGTCGTTGTGGCCTACGCCGAGACGCGACTTGTTGATATTTGTGATTCATTTTTGGGGGTGAACATGGTTCATTCATGAGTCAAGAAGAAAAACACAGTTGACTCGGTAATTATTCGCTTTGTGAGTTTAATTTTGAACAGAACAACGTTTTCGAGCTTGAACAGTAAATTCATTCGCATTTTTTGTCCCTCTCTCGGGGACTTCTAGTCGTCATCATTATTTCTTCATGTATTTGTCTTGGAACTCTTGCTTCCTTTCTCTCAGTTCCTGCTTCTTGTCGTTGACCTTCTCCTTCATCTCGGATTTCTTGTCTTCGTATTTCTCTTTCAGCTCGGATTTCTTGTCTTCGTATTTTCCTTTCATCTCGATTTTCTTGTCTTCGTATTTTCCTTTCATCTCGATTTTCTTGTCTTGGTAGATCTTCACCATTTGATCCCGGCTAGGCATTGGCTTGATGATCCCGCGCTTAGAAAGGAATTTAATTGCGAAAGTTGTCCCGCCCAGGGTAACAGCGTATCGAACCGGCGTCGCTACTTTGTACAAGAAGTATGCTACTGCTATGTGTCCTAAGTGAGAGCTCCGCAGGGGTTTGATAATTTTTTCACTAAACTCGTAGTGTTCCATCATTGCAACAATGTCGACACCACTAAAATTGTAGTAAAATTGTTAAAATTCGAGCTCAAACATGAACACAAATTGATCAATACCTCTGTGAAGTGTAGAAAAAAGCACCGAGCCAAACAGCGGAAGTCGCTACGTGCACCGGTATGAGCACGTACCAGTAGTCCTTTGCCATCTTCTTGAACCTCGCAAACAGCCCAAGCTTCTTGTTCTCCTCGAGAGGTTCTAAAAGCGGATCCACCGCCGTCTTATCGTCAGCGACGATCTTTTTCTCATTGTCACCGACCTTTTGATCCAGTAAATTTGAATATCTCAAGTACAAAGCGCTGTGGCTATGAATGGATTTTTGGAGATTAGAAGATTTGTAGGCGAAATTTCTTTCGTTCACGAAACCGGTTACGAGCTTTATGTCTTCTTTTTTGTGGAGATGATGGTAACTTGAAATTGGTGTCACTCGGCTTTGAATATTTATATGTTGGCTGAGCAGGGCGCTGGGTCTGTTCCATCGCGTGGCATTCCGTAGCGTTAAAGTTAGCAACATTTTCTATGATTTGCAGTGTCCTTACGAGTCCTAAAACGAAATAAATTGAGTTTTCACGAAATTCGAGCGGATTTCGATTGGATTCACTTGAACTGGGCTGTGCACTGGTGCGATTGGCTTCTTACGTTAAAATTAATCAAGATTTATTGATAACAACGGAATAGGAGTGACTTTTCTCTCGTGAGTTTTTCTTACTGCGATTTCAATACATTGCCGATTTGAATCGGTTCGGTTTTTGAGTCGCCGCTGTCCGAACCGGTTTAAAATCACCGAAAATTGAAAATCGTGTTTTGAAAATGTTTCTTAGGAGTTTTCTGATCCAAACGCGTAATTATGCGAGTCCCAATCGAATCAAACCCTTCCAGATGCCCAAGGTCTGGCCGGAGCCGGTGAAGAAGGTGCTTAACTTGCGTGAAAGAGGGTGAGTGACGAAAAATTCTAATTTTTCGCAATTTCTAAATAAAAATAAATTCAATTTTAGTTTTCTGCGAGCAAACAAAGCTTACGATCCACCAAAGAACGCTGGAGAGACAGTGAGAAAGATCGCAGAGGAGCTCGGTGGCGATGCCAACTTCCAAGAGAAGAAATTTGAGTTGCTCAAAAATTGCTTCGCCACTTTTCAACATTCAGTGCCGAACTCTCAGCTGTACGAGATCAAAAGCCTAGGTGAGTTGCTGATCGCGATCATTTAGTGGACCTGAACTTATTTCTCGAGTTTTCAGACGATGTCATCGCATTCTACTCAAGAAAAGTTTGCAATCGAACACCTTACGAGAATCTGGTCAGCGCTAACGACGTCCCGAACCTTCATCTCGTGGCAGAATACAAGAGATACGACCCTAAAGAAGACGGCGTTTCCGCATTTCCTAAGAGCTCTACCCTCGTCACTGGCCTGAAGAACCGAAAGAAATATAAGGGACACATCGCAAAGACGTCTTGGCCTTAGTTCAAACACGGAAATAAAAATTAGTTGATTATAAAGTAAAATTTTCGTATGCTTTCTTATCGCGTCGCTCGAAAGCTTATAAAACGTTTGAAAATGTGTGAAAAAGTTATTCTAGCTTCAACTCTACAGATGTTCACAACCATATTAAGAATCATCCCTGGATAGGGAAACAAACGATCGAGTTTCTGGATTGAAAAAATGCAAGTCAGAGAACAGGGATCAGTATTCCAATCAAAATTATTTAGCTGAGCTAGAAAGAACCCGATTTGTAAAAAAATTGTTTTGTAAAATACATGCGAATAAAAATATTTTTAACGGTTTTTCAAATTTCAAATTTCCGGCTCGTCGAGGGGAAGAGAAACCCACGAGTGAAAATCCGGGGGGAAAACAATTGTGTTTAAATTTGCTTGTTTACCTCTCTGTCTTGTTTTTAAATTCGCTAAAAATCAAAACAGAAGAAAAACCCTTGAAACAAGGATCGTGACCGCGTAGTTAGTTTAATTTGTGGGCGACCGAATACTATGAAAAATCATGAACTTCCTCAACGATTCACTGAAAACCCTTAAAAATGTTCTGGCAGAAGGATTAGAACAGAAAGTCGATTTTGATGGCATGTCATCAGAGGCAGGAGGCAATGAGGAAGGCGCTGCCACTCATCAAGACCGCGAAAACCTCATGAAACTCTGCCAGCACCAGTCGAGCGAGGTATGAAAAGATGTTTCGTGGAAATTGCGCTGTTTTCTTCGTGTCGTCATCGTGTTCCACACATGACACTGCAATAACAAAGGGATGGAAAACAGTCGTTGATGTTGCAGACACTCGCTTTTCTCCAAATCGACTGAAGAATACCATTTCTTATCATTTTTAGATCGAAGTATTACGGCAACAGATTTTCGAGTACCAACAGGCGAAACTGAGCGATATTTCCAGCACATCGAGAGAGGTAAGTCACACATAACAGCGCTAAGCCGACGACAATAGTCGAAACAACGGGACAAACGTCATGAGTTGCAAGATTAATCGTGATTTGCGAATGTACGGCGAACACTTGACCTAATTTTACTAGTGCTGCTTTTCGACCGTCGCCAGATAAACGGCCGGAAAATCCGAGTCGTGTTCAATATCCGTCCATTCGACCGTCGCCGATCGTCAAACTAAACGCTAAAACTGTGGCGGCACATTTCATGACGTTCGATGTTTTACCTTCACTCGATCGCTCTCATATCGCAGCCGAAAATGTTGTTTCATCATTGTGCAAACATTCTGTCGTTCTTCTTCTCGTCGGTTTCCTCTTCACCCCAGTTTTTAACGAACAATTATTATTGATTACACTTGCTGCAAAGCCTTATCAATTATTTCCTAGCCGGGGCCAACAAAAAACGCGCATTTTTCGCTGTTTAACATTTTTTGTTACGCTTAACCGATTCCAAAGCATTTTTCGTTGCCGTTCTCGAATCGTCATGAAGTGATTATTTCTAGCAAATGGATTTATCGCGATTCGTTTTTTCCCTCCGGCCTTTTTTAGCTCTTTTGCTCAATATGTTATCGTTTTTTGTGGGGCGAAACGAATTTCGAGCTAATTCGATGCCCCGTGTGGATGTGTTGACGACTAAAGCTCGGCTTAGTAGATGAAACGCCAACAAAACTATTCTTGCTTATGATTTATGAGGAATTATTGCACCTTTTTCGTTATCACAATGCTATAAACCAAAATGCGTTGTTTGCACTTTGATAAGAATATCGAATTATCATTGGCGCGGTTAATCAGGGGTGGATGGAATCGACGGAAAAGGATCTTCTTTCGAGAATTTTAAGCCAGCTTCATGAAAATGTGATTTGACGTGTCGATTTACAGCAAGATTCTGATAAGTTTAGCTTGTTTCCTAAAAGTCTCGGTGGAATTTCCTTTAAACTGAAGTTTTTTGACCAAAATCTGTGTCGCTTGCTTTGGAGCATAAAATCTCCGATTTGATTAAGAACTTGAACATGTTTCATGAGAAAATTTCTCAGACTTGAAGGCTTGAAATGCAATGAATGATCGACGTGTCTTCCAGCTGGCGGATATTAGTACAAAAACCATTCAAAAAGTCCCCTTAATATCCAGAAAATCCACAACCCATCGATCACCAACCAAAAGCACACCAAAATGCCCAACAAAACCCCGATTTCCCTAGGTTCCGTCCTTCCTTCCTTTCATTTGCGCCATTTTCGGCTCGTTATCAGTGTGAGACACATTAATTTTATTCAGATATGGGAGTCCCATGTTTACACAGTTTCGTTCTCGGCCAGAAATATCGAACACGACTCACGATAACAGACACAATTGGGGTTGAAGCAACAGCAACAGCGGAAATTAAATGCGCGAGAGCTTTTGGCTTGGGAAGTGTGTGAAGTGGGTGATGGGGGAGAATCGAAATCCAAAGGGTTATCATTGGCAACATTATGTGTGCATGGAATTAATGAAAAAAATGTAGAAAAAATCTACATAACAATATGCCAAATGAGTGAAGCAGGGAGGCGAGAAGTATAAAAGGCAGAAACACCTGTTAAAAGCGACTCATTATTCAAACCGCTATCACATGTAAAAGTAATTCTCTGGTGGAACATTATAGTGCGGTGCTAGATTGTGAAAAAGGTGTTTCAAAGTTGAAACTTCGAAATGGTGGCGTTCGAGACGTTGAGTTATGATGGTCAAACACAAAGGTTAGTGACTTTTTCTCAGAATTCTTGCGTGGGGAGCTGTAATCGCGGCCAAACATCCTTTCGAGCTTCTTCAAACAAGACTAAATCGAACTTGTGCGCCTTTTCCGAGACATGCCGCTAAGATTGTCAACAATTAATAGTGCAAAATTTGTTTTCCATTTAAACGATAAGATAAGAAAAGTTGTGCTCGTTAAGTTGACTGATTGGTAGGGGTTTGGGATGGGAAGGAAGGAAACGACCGGGTGATGACGTCGCAAGATATTTCGAGCAAAAAACCACGTCATCGCTGGAAAAATGCTGGAAAACTAGTTAACCAGCGTGTTTTGACGAATTTTCTAAATGACTTCATCTTCATCAAGCCACGTCATAGTGTCAAACGCGATTTTACTCGTTTACACTAAAAATAATTTCGTGTTTGAACCAAAAGCATTGATCGTGCATAGACTCGCTCAAATCTTAGCAGCTTTCCAAAAACGTTCGCGGAATCAATCAGCATGTTGGTTGATGTTCAAGGCTTGATCTTTCTATCAAGTCACTTAATTAGCGATGCCAACTTAATTGGGAATAATTAAGTGTAAAAATAACTCAAAGCCTTGTTGGTTTTTTCCGGTGCAAAGTTTGCTTTGCTAACCATCACAACGATGTAAAATGCAAACATGATCCTCGGCAAGACTCAAATTTCTCGGCCAAACGACTCTTCTGTCCACGTTGAGTGTTTCGAGCGACTTTTAATGGTGTGCTTAGAAGACACCGAGCTGTACACGTCTGTAGAAATCGAATGTAATGAACCGAAGGGGAAGAATGCAAGACACATTTAAGGGTATAATTAATGTTCAACAAAGCGCGTATGTGGGTACATGAATAACAGCCATACCTCGTCTTAAAACAAACATCAAAGAAAAGAGAAGCTTCGAATCTCCCGCGCCCAACCACAGACGCAACAATGCCTCCAACTGTATCCGCACTTTCTGTCACTGTGGTGGTTTCTATTTGCTTAACATATTTTCATACACGAAAAGCTATTTCTCGGTTTTCAGTAAAGAAACGACGAAAAAGGGATGGTTTGTGAGTTTGGTCACTGATATGGGTGGAATTTTATGTTGCAGGATTTAATTTCAACCTAATTCTATGATTAAAATTCATGCTGGTTCGTTAAGCCGCAAATTTTTACACGTGACTCAATTTACGTATTCATCCCAAATATAAAAATGAAGTTAAAAAGTAAAGTTATAAGAATAATTGTTTATTCAAAAATATGTATTCTCACTCAAACGCACGACGACGGAAAAGACTGAAAGCGACAAAAACGAAGTCAAAGTTGCGGGTTTAGTCATTGCCTGGTATCAAAGGTGTTCAGTTGATCTTTTTATTTCGGAGTGTCGTCTAAAGAAGAGTTTAAAGTTGAAGGAAGTGAGAATCACGTGTGCCTTCTCGAGAGTCAACACAGCAGCGATTTTAATTACTGTTTGCGAGTCCGATTCGTATTGTCTCGCTGGCGGGGCTGTTCTTCTAATCTGTAATGTCATGCACACAGTCGGAACTCGGTTTTTGAGCGTCGATGTGAGAAGAGCCTGCAGTATTGTGTTGCACCTCGTACCTCATGAGAAAATCGCCGCTTCTCGTGCTGCTCGCATGTGACTCGAAGGCGGAGCGAAATCCTCGGATTCAGTCTGAGTTTAGATTTGCAGTCGCAAGGTTTGCTGAGTGCAGCACAAAACGTTTCTATTTTCAATCGTGAATAAACATTACTTCTGAGAAGCGTCAGATTTCGCTGCCAAGTGCACTTGTAAGTAGGCAAGTTATAGTTTAAGCACAACAGAATGATTAAAAGTTTCCTTGAACACCACTCGCATCCCCGTTTGTGTTGCTGGCCTGATCTCAAGACAACATCGATTTTTCAATTTTCGACCCGTCGCTTTTGCTGCCTCAGACCCGAGCGATTGATTGTCTCAAGAATCGGACAGTATTCCGGTTCATTTGAATTTCAAAACAAACTTGACAACATTCGTTCAACACACTTCAAGTGATGTGACATGGAAAAGGTCGAAACTTCCTGAAATTCTCGGTTCTTAACTGTAAAGCAATCAAATTTTGTGAGAAAAGTTTGTAAGTCTTCCAATTGACATCCCTTCCACACGTCCCCAATCAAATAAAAATTTAAATAATTGAATCGGCAATGAAGATCTACTTAGTATTTTCAAGATCAAAAACGAATTTGGTCTAGATTTTATTTAAGGCTTCTCTCGTCTTGAATGCTGCATAGCATTACCTATATCGACGGTTCTCTCGACCGGAGCAACATGTGACTTTGGAAATGTGTTAATATTGATTCTGTGAAATTCAACATGTTAAGAGTAATTGCTGTCTAATGTATTTTCCATAAAAATGCTACTTGCGGGCTGCTGTCGCCGTCAGCTCCGCGCAAGCACCGTCTGTTATGTAACGTTTGAAAATGCACTTTTCAAGCTTCCATCTTCCGTAGCATTGAGCGCTATTGATTTAAACACTTAGGAGTCGCGTTGAAGATGGAAAACTGATGCTGAAACTCTTAGCTGTACATTAGTCATAAAAATGGGGCTCGCGTTAACAAGGTGTTGTACCTTTCCACCTTGATGTTACCTCTCTGGGATGTGTTCATTAGCAGTCAATGCTGAAACCCTTGCTAAAGCGCGGTTTAACGGCGGCCTCTAAATCGCCGCGCTAATAAAAGTTTCAACCAGAATTATTAGCCAAAAGCTTCGAGTGAACTCGCAAATATGCTGATGTGGCTAATAAAGCCGAGCTTGGTCTCGAAATTCAAACCACAAAACGTCACATAAATTCTTCACTGCACAATGTTTCCAGTTCTCCGCTTTTTGTGTCATTTTGAAGTGTTGTTCTCGGTCACGACAACGAGAGAACTTCGTCGCTTAAAAGGCGACTTTCTGCTGCACAAAAAGTTCTGTTTTTGAAAGTCGATAAAATCGAAAAAGTTTTACGCGAGAAAATCACAAAACATGTCTGTGAGTTGGTTTCCTTTATTAGCATTCATGTTTTCCGTCAAGTCGGGTAGGAATTGCGTGAACAAATTGCTTTGGCGTGATCGACAATGCTTTTGTCTTATAAGTTCAAGTTTGTTGTCCCATAAAACAACTTTTTTCGTTTTTTTTTCTTGAAAATTATTATTTCATTGTCGAAATTAATAAGCACACTTAGCTGAGAAGCAAGACTTAACAATTACATGCATTGATTCGTACGAGTGCAGTTCGTTTCAACTTGATTGTTTGTTTACGTTTGCGACAGTCGCAATTTCCATGATCAGTTGGTTAATGGTTTTATTTTTTCTTTGCTGAAATTTTTACATAAAATCATTACGGCAAAAACCGCGTGAAACTATTTGCGAAGCTTGCGAGTAGAGTTGATAAAGCAAATGTGAGTATATAAACCTAATTAACCTGAAACCATAATTGTTACCAAATAGAGACGTTGATTGTAATCAAGACAACAGAAAAACGGTGACAGGAAATCCGTGAAAAAGTTTCTGCCCGAGTTGCAAGCTTAACAGATAAAAAATTGCTGCTGCGGAGGTGTTCGGCAACTATGTCGACTTCCTGTTCTATTTAAACTTTGATGTTTTGTCTCGAAACTTTTGATCGATATATCATTTGTTCCAGCAGACCAAAGTCCTTGGATTTTGATATACTGACAACTCAGGTCTATAAAATCTGCGATAAAATACGTTTTCAACTAAATGACGTTGTTTTCACACAAAACGACCATGAAAGCAGAAAAACCGACGAAATAATTCGCTAATAAACACAAATTTTCCGAGAGATTAAACAAAAAAACCCTGTCCGCGGTGCTGATCATCTTTCCCCCTATTTAATGTCATTTCTAGAATTATTTTTATGTAATTCACCGGTGCGCGAGAATGTTACGACATTTTCATAGTTTAATGCACATGGAGATCACCAACTTCCGATGATATGACAATTATTAATTATGAAATGTGTTGAGTTGTGTGATTTTTCTTCCGATGACCTCGACTATTGCGACAAGCTGCGACGATACGAAGCGAAAAAATAAACAATTTCATTTTCCATGTTGAACGATTATTTTTTTTCACAAACCATTTCGCAAATTAGTCGTTACTGTCGTGTAACAGTAAACCCTCAATTTTTTATCAAAATCAATTTTTATGAATTGTCATGCATGGCGACATGAAGCCACATTACACGTTAATGCAGCAAAGTGCATTGTTCAATGGCTTGACGTCGTAAATGAGTTTCTATTGATAGCGAGCGGTTGGATAAAGCATCGCGAATTTTCAATGCTGCAAACACGTAGATTGCTTGCGTAATGACCATAAACGAAGAAAAATCATTAAAATTTTAGTGCTGTTGCTGGCTAAACGCGATTTTTGTGCCTGTTTTCTCGTCGAAGATTTCGCTGTGAAGCATAGATTGCGATTGCGATGGATAAGCGTTTGCACTTGAGAGTTTCGCTCGTACATTCAAACGCTAAAAAGGGGTTGACATCATTTTTAAGCTCTTTTCTTTCACTCGCTCTGCCGCCACAAAGAGAAAAACACAAAACAGCGCCGTTTTCCGTGACAAATAATACATTTTACTAGTGCAATGCGTTTCTTTGCTTACCTTGTAATCATTTTTCTTGTTGAAAAATATGTGAAAATTTACAAAGTGATTAGAAGTGTATTGTAAAGTGGTTGTTTTTACAAACGTAGCGGTTTTGTACGGAATTGTTAACTTCGCAAAGTAAAAAACGCGCTGGGAACTAGTTTTGGCGGATATCGAAGTATATTTTTATTAGCATATGACAATTTGTACTTGAACACGCTTCAATTTGATTGTTCTGGGAAGTTTTATGCTGAAAACCAACATGGAAGCCTATGATTGGTTAAATTTTAGGTTAGACTGTTGTCATTGTCCGATTAGAACACGTTATCTTTCGATTCAGGGTGAACAGACGTAAGTCTGACTTCACATTTTTATTAAGTTTTCTTCAAAGATTGAAGTTTTCCACTTTAAATCACTGTTGAATGACTTTTTAAGGTATAAAGTCGTGAAATCATGAGTTAACCTTAAAATTTCAACTTCCAAACTGAATTCAAGCAAACTGCCACCCTCCAAGTACTTGAAATTTCGTTTTCTACCGATGATAACCAAAAACGAAAGATTCAAATGCGTGTGTAAAGAGATTTTCATTTGCGCAGGTGGAAAACCTCCACCATTTGCCATCTGCAAACGACAGTTCTAATGAAATTGTGGCTGAAAAGAAGCAGCGGTTCTTTTTCCCGACGCCCATGTTTGTTCATACACTTTTTCCGTTCTCTCCCTTCGCCGCTTATCATTGAGCAAACATTAGTTTGAGCACTTCGACGGAAAGCAAATGCTTCGAAAATGTGTTTTTAGCTTTTTTCTTTTATTTTTGATACCTGTACAACACACAAAAATGTTTCACATTTTTTATTTCTCCTAACTTAATTGTTTGTTCTGGGCTGTACACGATATGCTGTGTGGAGTTGTGTGTGTTCGTTCACGGGGATATTTTAGCGATAAGAACGAACACATAATTCAAAGCTAAATAAAACAATCTCGGGTTTCGGAAGAAAGAAAAAAAGCTAAATAATTTTTTTATGAATGCGCGATCAGTGTGAGTTGGAACGTTATGGAGACCGCATCATCGCTTGTGCTTTGACGGATGACGAATTGTGAGTTGGATGGGACTTGGAAACATGTTAAAGTGAATTTGTACAAGTGGCCTGAATTGTTTCTTATTTGTTCCTGGATATTGTTGTCTTTCTCTCTCATCCAACAATCGTCTGTGTTTAGCTTGCGCTTTCGGTAAATATTCTGTGGAATTTATGGAGATACCTGGCTGGAGTTGTGGTCTTGGATTGCGGCATAAAAAATCTAGATTTTGGTTACAACTTTGGAGAACTTTGATAAAGTCAGTTCAATGTTGTAAAATCTAGAAGATTTCGTGTCTTTTTAAGTGACAAAATGATGTTCCGGTGGTGAAATTTTCAGAATTAAATCAGTTTTTTAATGTTTGGGCATGATTTTAAGTTAGAAATATAGAAAAATTACATTTGTGACGCTCCCTTATAAGCTTTAGCCTTTTTCAAATCTTCAATTTTTATTCAACATTCAATTGTGATCATCCCTTCGTCTCATAAATATTTGACAATGCTTCAATTAAATTATGATCTCGTTGCTGGAATGATTATGCTAACTGATTCATGAATTTCGCGACTCAATCATGAAATTCATTTGCAAACGATCCCTCTCAGCCAACTAAAGCCAAAACTTCCCAACAAAAATATCAAAAAACAAGTCAAGCAGTGACTGATAGGCTTGCACCCGTAGAATTTAATATTTTGTCGTGTTGGAAAGTCGTGAACCATGCCGCGTGCGTTTCCCATTAGCAGCAATTCCGCGACAAAAACAGTTTTTGTGCAGTTGAAAATTTGTCACGCTGATAAAACTAAAAGTAAACCTGAAGCTCGCCACAAAGCAATCAAACAACGAAGCCTCAAAGCATTCGTCGAATTGAACTGTTGAGAGCTACGTGTCAAAAGCGGCGGCCCTTCTTGTCGCCGTTGCACAATTTGTCATGATCATTCGTATGGAAAATAGAGACAGCGCTTGTTGATGATAACACCGACGAACAATGATATCTAATAATGTTTTAATGGGTTTCGGAAAAATATTACTGTTGTCAATGAATTTCGCAAACGTCCGCTCGCCTCGCAAACTGTTGTAACTTTTCATGACTTTCATGCAATGTTAAATATTGTCAGACAATTTTGAATTGGAAAACATTTCACAACTTCTCTTCTCCGTTTTGGTTTTGCAGTTGATCGAGACACAGCAACAGGCCAACTCTTCACCACCGCAACAGCATCAAAATGACAGCTGGTTCTGGGAGCAAGAGACATCATCGACGTCGTCCAAGAAAGACGACATTGGATCGCCTTGCGAAGAAGCTGAAATTGACTTGACGAACGTGCCGCTCGACTCAAACGACCATGAGTTGATGGATAAACTGCGTCGACAGGCCGTCGATCGTGACTCAAAGCTGAAAGTTCTCAGTGCTGAAAACAGAGTTTTGTCCGAGAAGCTAAAGATCGCCAATTCAGAGAACCAGGAGCTCAACAGAAGCATCGAAGAATTGGATCAGCAGCACCAGATTGCGATCGAGAAGGTTCTGGACGTCAAGAAAAAGCTGCAGGACAAGCTAAGCGACACGCAAGAAGAAATAAAACTATTTCAACAGCAAAAATCCGAGCTTTTGGCCAGCCACACAAAAGCGATCGCTGCAATCGAAGCTGAAAAGGCTGCTTTGCAGAAGCAACTCGATGACCAAGCCGTCGGACACCGAGATTTGACGGATATCGCGAGAAAGTACGAACAGCAGGTGGAAGAACTTTCGGAAAGCAATTTGGCCCTTGGGGCGGAAATCAGCGAATTAAAAGTCGCGGCTAATGACGCGCCCGAGGTGATTGTCAATAAAGATGAGAGCTTAAAGAAGATTGCTTCTCTGCTTAATGTAAATTTCAAACTTAATGAAACTTACGAAAGCGAAGACCAATTTGTGGACGCATTCGCCAATTGGAGTGGAGTGACATCAGCACGAATGCGCGAGCTTGATTTCGAACTTTCCAAGCTCATCAATGAAAACAAACTCGTAAAGGAAGATTCGGCGAAGCACGTGGCCGAACGAGATGCGCTGAAGAACGAGCTGACGCACTTTGAAGTCGAATGTTCAGAGTTGATGAAGAACAACAATCTCTTGATAGCTGACATGGAGTGCTTGAAAAGCGGTGGTAAGCTCGAGACAATCCTGGAGAACGACGACGAAGAGAACATCGTGGTGCTTGAACGACAGTTGGAAGACTCAAACAGCCTAAATCAATGTCTCGAAGACGAATTCCACTCGATCCGGTCTAAACTCCAAGAAACCGAAGTCGAGCGCAGCGAATATTTCGACGAAATTCAAGCGCTCAAGAACCAACTTTCCAATAACGTGTCACGTTGCAAGGTTTACCAGGAAGAGATCGAAAACTTGGAGAACGAGAAAAGCAATTATTTGTTCGAACTCAACGAGTTGAAGTCGGAAGAAGAGCGCAACATCCTCCAGAAAGAGTTGAAGACTTACAAGGACCGCGAAGTCGAGCTGATGGCAAAGGTAGCAGAGATGAAAACGGAACATGCAGCGTTGCATGAGAAATTCCAAGCTTTGGAGAAGCTTTCGTCGAATCGAATGGAAGATTTGTCGGCTTGTCAGAATAAGGCGTTTGAAGAAAACAACAAACTGCTTAACGAGAAGGATTCGCAGCTGACGGAAGTGCTGGTGGAACTCGAGCGACTGAGAAGCGTCAAGGACGAGCTGAGCGGGTTGGAAAAATTAAAACTCGAGTTTTCGGAAGAACTCGTAAAGAATCAAGCAGCGATGCAGGCGTCTCAGGAAGAAATTGCGTCACTCAAGCTCCGATGTGACGAGTTATTGAAGAATAACGACGCAAACCTAGAGAATCTAAATAAATCCAACGAACTTGTGCAAGACTTGCAGGCGAAGCTTCTTGACTCAAACACCGCTGAGGAAACGAACGCAAAAATCGCGTTGCTTGAAGAAACTCTGAACGGGCTGGCGAAGGAAAAAGAAGATTTGATCGCTTTGGTGACGACCAAACACAATGAAAACGTGCAATATCACAACGAGATCGTGCGACTCAATCAGTTGCTGCAACAGGAGTCGCAAAAGACAGACAGCACTCACGCTGCTTCCCTTGAAGCGCTCGAAGATCAAGTTAAATTCCTTCGCGAAAAATGCGACTTGTTAGCGCAGAGTCTTCTCCAGGAACAGAACAGCATTCGATTGCTTCAACAGGAGAAAAACGACGCCGTTGAGATGAACAGCACGCTCAACAAGGACATCGAGAGATTGCGACAGCACTTATTGGAAATCGCCGATGCGTACACCTTCGAACAGGTCAGCTTGCAAAAGCAGGTCGAAGAATACAAAAGCAAACTAATGGCGATCGAGTCGGACGCCAAACAGTCAGCGACTGCATACACGTCGGCCAACATTAGAGCCAACCAGCAGGCTGAGACGCTTCAGACGCGATACAATCTGTTGAAACAGCAACGAGACGAGCTTTTGGTGAAACTTGGCGCTTCTGAAGACGTTGACAACAAGAACCAAGCAGCACTAACGAATCTGCAAGTCGCTCTCGAGATATTCCAAAGAGGTAACGACAATAAAGAAATTTATAAACACATTTTCTGTTGATCACACACTTTTCTATGAATGACTAACATCTTTTATTGACCATAAACATTTATGAACTTTCACAGACAAGGAACGTGACATTGCGCTTCGAACGGCTTCAATTCAACGAGAACTTGACACCGAGAAAGCCCAGCAAACGAAACTGTCTCTAGACATCCAACAACTCCAGCAGCAACTTCAGGAAGCCAAGAACGGGTTGATGGCCGCCGCCCGACTCAGCGATCAGTTGGAACTCAACCAGCACACGATCGAAAGATTAAACGATGAAAGTAAGTTCGAAATTCTTGTAAAATAGTTTTTGGGTTCTGTAAACTTTATCTTACTTCCTGTCTCGGCCATTTTTTACTCCATCATTCATTTTTCGACGATAACAACGGGGATAACACAGTAATAACGTTATTCTGTGCATAGATGTGTCTGAAATTCTTCAAAGGTATTTCAGCAAACAATAAAACACCTTTGATGTTTAAGTGTAAAAAACATTTTTGTAGTTCGTGCCCGACGACGTGAAGAAAAACTCATAAAAAAGATAACGCAGACTGATTCGTCGTGGAACTTAGTCAGATGTTAGTGTTCAGCAAGTCATTAAGCATCGGTGGTCGTTATCAAAATTGATCGACTGAATTTTCCCGAATCGATTTTTATCGTGACAATCATGCCTGACGTCACATTCTGGGGCTTTTTGGCATGACATTCGGGGTTGATTAGTGTTTAGTCGCAAGTTTCTTGCATAGTTACATACTTGATGATCTTTTCCAAGTCAAATTGATGACACTTCATGTCTTCCCAATATCACTGGTAAACTTGCAAACCTTCGAGCTTAACTATACAGTCTCCAAAAAACAATCTCCAAGACAGCCATGCCTTCATGTCGTCACCTTCCAGGCAACACCGGCACCACTAATGAACAAGATCCATCGCAATGTAAAAGATAAACACTCGTTTTATTAATGTTAATAATTACACAAATTTTTCTAACTCGCTGACACAAAAGCGATACCAACTCCCGGTCCTAAACAAACATCCACAAGCGTTTTCTCAGTCTTTCGACTCTTTCTCTTTCTCTCGCGCCGTCGACACACAAGACGTTCAGCGACTCGGTTCATCATCATCATTTCACAATTGTCTTCCATAAATGCACCACAATCGCCTTCTTTTCATTTCCACTCGCATGTGTTTTATTGTTTTTTTCTGTGGTTTATTTTTGGGGCTTTTTATGATGATTAACATACAGCATTCCTTTCCAACTCCATGACAATACCCGCTCCGCACTAACAAAGAACATTGAAAAATGAATGATGGACAAACTTGGTTTCGGGAAGTGCAGTGCACCGGGGAAGTTCAGTTTTATTTGTGAAAGTCGAGAAGTTTGAAGTGATTAAGGAGTGAAACACATTTAACACACTAAAAATGGTCTCATTAATCACCGGAAACCTCTTTCACGGGGCGAACATCGTCAGAACTTTCACAAATCGCACATTTTCCTTCGATTGTTGTTGGATCGAGGCATGAGAGTGTGTCGGAAGGACGGAAAAAGGCAAAATGCAATTGAAAGGTCAATATCAGCTGGTAATTCTGGGTTGTGGCAGTCAATTGCACTCTTTTTGACATTCCCAGAGTTTCATCTGATATCCACTTTCTGATTGTCCCACTCATTATCACTAAAACCTGCATTCACAAAACCTGCATCTCGTTTGACCCTTTTTTTCGTGGCGGTACAAAAAAGTGTTTGACTTCACAATGGAAATCGCAACAAGACTCGTTAAATTTATTATTGTGTGTTGTTAATTTTGTGTGTGGCTTTGAACAGACTTTCAATGAATTTTCCCGTTAATTTGCTTATCATTAAACAAAGTGATCCAATAGATTGCGGAGTCGCGGTTTTAATTAATTGCTTTTCGATTGTTAGGTTTGAGAGTCTTGATCGCACTTTGTTACAACGGAAATTTAATCAGATTTTTAGTAGAATTTTGAGAACAATTGGTGGCTCAAGGGTTTGATTATGCATGCACAAAATTTGAATTTAGGTTTTGAGAAAAGTTTTGGTTGAGTTTTTATTAGCTTTGTAATTTACAGCTGCTTATAAGTAGTTCTTTAGCCACTTAGCTTGCCACAATGTAGTCACTAAGCTTGCCACTATGAAGCCAAGCTTGCAGCTTTGTAGAAATGAATTTGAAACAAGATTAGGCAAAAATGACACGATATCGTGTCAATCATTCAATCAACCACGGTTGCAGTATACGACCAGTAGTATGCTCAGACGACGTCAAAGTTTACAGCCAATTTCATGGCTTAACCACCTGAACACAGCCCAATCGCACGCTTTATAACTCATTCACCCGCACTTTCAGTTGTTTTTCAGTTGTTCTTCACCATCTTCGTTAATTATTATTTTGAGCATACATGCTAATGTCATAGGATAAGTGCACCTCTAGAGCTACCGCTGTTTGTTTATTTATTTTTTTCCGAATTATTTTTGTTGATTTTTGAGTTGACGCCGCCAGTTCTTCCAAAGAAACGCTTCATTTTTAAATATTGTTTCATTTGATTATCAGCCAGCGCAGCGTGTTATGGGGAAATCTCAAATTGTAACTGTGGGATGGGCCATTGCCAGAACCTGTTCGTTCAGTTGAGCGGCGGTTTCATGAGAAGTGCCCACAGTGCAGGTTGAGGTTGCCCGATTGCATGTTTAGTCGTCCTTGATTGTTGTAATCATTCAGTTTTTTAATTGTGTATTTTCTAGTCAATTAGCTTGTGATTTTTTTCTCTGACTTGTTTTACAGCTTCCAATGATTTATGCTAATGATGTTTTTGGAATGAGTATTTTCATCAGGTACTGGTAGGCATTTGATTTAATTAGCCAGTGCTTGTGTTATGCTCGTTTCAAGGATGTTTTTGCAACACAGTGGACCTAACCGACGAACAGTGATTTTGAAGTGAAATTTTCATTATTAAACCAACCTGACCATGATTTCAACTAACCGAAACTTGCTAACTCAACGATTCTTCTCTTGACATTTCAGTTGCATCATATCAGAACACGAATCAGTCTTTGAAAAAACAGCTGGAAGACAGCAATGCCAACACCAGCAACGCAGATATTGACTTGATAAAGAACTTGGTGATCGGATACATCACTGCGCCCAACGCCACGGCCAAAACTCAAATTCTCAAACTCATTTCGAGCGTTTTGAGCTTGAATGATTCGGAATGCACGAGGATCGGGCTGAGGGGCGCTGGGACTGGCTTAGGTGGTTGGTTCTCGAGAGGTGGAAGTGACAGTCTCAACAACAACTTGAGTCTGACAGAAGCGTTCGTGGCTTTTCTGGAAAAGGAATCACAGCCGAGAGTCAACACGAACCTTTTGACGATGCACGAGGCTGAGCCGAACACCGGAAGTCGCAAGACTTCAGTAGCCGGAAGCCCAAACGAAGCCGACAATTTCCCACCACAGACCGATGCATCACCCGCGCCGATTCTTCTCGGCGAGAATTCGCTCCTAACGCCTTACAACAACCGCAGTAGCTCGACAATCCTCAAAGACCTGCTTCACGACACTTGATTGATGTTTGACTAAGTCCTTCTCGAGACGATACCCGTAACTTCCATTTTCAATCGAAAGCTTTCGTTGCTGTGTAGTTGTTGATGCAGTGCATGCATTTAAAAATTAATATTAAATGAAAAACAATTTTGATTAGTGGAAAGTTAAATTAAAAAATGTTTATTTTAACTGAACATAATTTCTTCATGACCTTTCCCAAGAAACTTTCAATCTGAAGCAATGTTTCATTGTGCCAACGCAGTAGCGCCTTGTGTTGCATTTCAATTCGGTGACATTTCAATGCAAAAGTTTCTTAAACTTCACGATTCAATCACTTTCAATCCCCGATTTTTGTCGAAATTATCGTTTTTGTAATGCAAAGTGTTTGTACAGAGTAAGAAAAATGTTTGTTCGTCGCATGTTATGCAAGTTAATTGAAAAGACGAAATAAAAGGATTCTTTTTAATTGTAAAAACCTTATTTGTTTCGAGTCGAGCTTTCAATTTTTACAGCAATTGATATAAGTTTTCAGAAACAATTACACAAATGTCAGATGTAACGCAACAGATACTATTTAACACAATTCCTGGCTGACGGCGGGTTTGTTGACGGTCGGAGGTTATTCAATTGGTCCTTTAACCTTCTGGAAGGCAAACGTTTGGTAGAGCGCTAAAATAGAGAAGCGAAAGTGTTAGAAATATCGTCGTACTATGAACAAAGGTATAAATGACGCGATATTTATGTAAAAACTTGAACTTTGACCTGTCATCATAGACAAATTGAGAACCTTCAAGTATCTAGCCAAGCAGATTCTCATAAAACTCATTATAAACTCACATGCAGCTTGCCATTCCGAAGCTGACAGCGTTCCGCATCTTCTCCGGTTGTCGGATCCCTTTTGCATAAGGAAGTCTTTGGCGTGGTTGTATTCTTCTTCATTAGACCATGACAATCCTTGCTTGCACTGCAGACCGTATCGCTCCACAGCGCGCATCTTCTCGATGAGTCCTCGCCCACGGCCGATCTTAGACTGGAAGTAGTCTTCGAATCGCACGTTCTCGACGAGCTCGAGTGAATATTTTTTGGCGAGCTTTACCAATGCGGGAAAGTAAACGAGGAACTCTGGGCAGTCGACGACGCCTTCTAAGTGGAAGTTGTACTTGGCCCCGAAGATCGGCAAGTCGTTGGGGTCTGAATAGAACTTGATCTGATAGATTTCGTTTCCGAAAGTGTCAGATTCTGATTGTCGCTGGCGCTTCATGATGTCGTAGGCGTCTGGAATGGTGCCGATGAAGTAACCGCCGACCCTCAAGCATTCGGATACGTTCTTAAGCATCATTTCGGCTTGCTTGGGCGACTCGAAGCAGTAGTGGAAGGCGAACTGACAGCTCACTAGATTCAGCTCGACCGACGGGTCGCTAAAAAGAGTTGTTTTTAGGGAAACGATCACAATAGACAGTGTCTCGACAAACCTGTAACGCTCTCGCAAGCGGTCGCGAGTGGAGTCACAAGTAAAGAACTCTGCGTGGAAAGATTTGCGATCAGGAGGACGATCAGCAGTTATTTTCTCGTAGCGTGCCTTACATTGCTCAATCGAAAGCTCGGCGATGTCGGTGCAGATCAAATAAGTGATGTTTCCTTTCTGCCACTTTAGAAGATCACCGCCCTTGCCGCAGCACATGTCCAACACCCTCAAAGGCGACCCAAACTGTATGGAATCTTTTATTCTCTGTAGATAATCGTTTATCAGCATGCTGCAATGAAGAATTTTCGGTGACACACGAAACGATAGGAGGAAGCGAGTTTGTTTACCTTTTGATCCAGTTATTAAAGTTCCGGAGAAAGAAAATCTTTGAATTGAAGCGCTCAGCGAGACCCTTCTCCTGAAGCTTATTGTAGTGCTGCGCTACAACCAGTGAGTTAGTGTCAATTGGTTTCGACGTCGAGCCTTCCGCCGACGGTGAATCTTCATCTTCGCTGTCTTCAAGGTTTCTCTTCTGAGCGACGGGCTGTGGGTCGACTACCTCGAACTCTCCATCGCTGCTGTATGCTTCCATGTAAGTTAGTTAAACGATTTACAAGCTATACAAATTATTTGATTTAGATTTGGTTAAAATGTTTCCAGTTCACACAACAATCCGAATGTCGGATTAAGTGAGTCGGGTTAGATTGTCGTTACGAGTGCAGTGCCCGTTGAGAAAGATGGGCTTAAATAATTGAACTCGACGACATGATTCATTACTGGTCATCTTGATAAACTGTCATGAAAATCATAGAACTATGTCTGACAAACTTTGTGTAATATGCTGTCAGACGAATTGACAAACAAACTCAGTCAACTATCGGGAATATTTTTTTGGGGTCGACGGGGCGACGAATCAGGTCTTCACGATCGGAGTGTCGTGCGAATTAAACGACACGAATCAAATGAAAATTTCGAAGTAACTTGGCAAATATTATTGGAAAATTCTTGTTTAGATTCGCGCTAAATCCTTCAAATATCAGTTCGCGCGTTGGGAATAATTCTAGATCCATGAATCATAACTGCAAACAATCTACGCAGGGATTTCTTTAAAATGGATTGTGACAAATTTTTGGGTATGAAAACCTTTTTTTCTTATTTTGCGTTAGAAATTGCGAAAAAGTTGAGAATTTCCACTTGAAAGTGCGTTGTGAAAGGAGACATTGTGCAAAAGAGTCAGTTTATAGACAGAAAAGCTGATTTTGTCTAAGAATATCTCGTGAAAATGATTTTTTCAGTCGTGTTTTCCTAAAGGAAGACTTTCCAACTTTCATTTTATTTTTTCTTTCTTTTTTCACTAACAAAATTTTTCACTGTTTTTGACTTTTCAGTTCGCACCAAGAAGAAATGAGCTTCAATCCATGGAGTTGTTGTTTATACTGGTGTGATTACAAGCAGCAAGACAGAATGGGAGCAACGATATCTTCGGAGAATACTCAGTCGAATCTGGTGCGGGAACGTGAAAGACGCAAAAAAGTCACTGGATTCGCTACACTAAGGAAAAAGTTAATAAGTCGAAGACGACGGTCATCGAAGCATGACCATGGACGCGTTCTCAGAGAGTTCGTATCTAATTGGTCACCAGTTGAACTCTTCTCGCTGTTGGAAGAGTACGAAGCCTTGTCAGCTCTCAAAGACCTGTCAATGCAAGCAGAACTGGCGAGACCACCGGCCACGACCTTCAAGCAAGATTTATCGACACTTTACGATTGTAAGCTATGTACAGACTGTGATTTAGTTTTTCGCGGAAACATCTTTCCCGTTCATCGAGCACTGTTGTCAGGTGAGTGTGTCATAGTGGCTGGTAGTGATGAACACAATTACTCAACAGCACTCCTTTTTCCAGCGAGATGTCCGTATTTCCGAGACTTGCTAGCTGGTTGTCCAGGTTACGGTGCTCGTATCATGCTGGAGTTGAGGTCTTCCCCTGTAGATGTTCAAATGTTCTCGTCACTGCTGCGGTATCTGTACACGGGCGACTTGTGTCCACACGACCCGACCATCGATGTCAGCGTGCTGAGACGACTCGGTGAAGACTTCGGCACACCAAATCCACTTGAACATGACTTGCGATATCTTCTAGAGACGGGCGATTACTCGGACGCAACACTTGTCTTCACATCAGAGACGTCGAGCAGTGCCTCGGCTGGCAGTAGTGACTCGCAACGACCAGACTCGGGTAGCTCAGAATACGGCTTTCGACCCAAACTCGAACTGCCATGTCATAAAGCTATTCTTAGCGCTCGCTCGCCATTCTTTCGCGGAATGATTCAACGCCGTCTCAGGAGTTTCGAAGAACAAGGCGACCGAGCCATACCGACACGCATCGTTTTAGATGAAACTGTGATTCCAAAGCGCTACGCCCGCGTTTTACTCCACGCAATATATTTAGACACGGTTGATCTCTCGCTCATAATCCGTGGGTCCGCTGGAGGCTCCAGCTCCGCACCGCACGTAAGTCTCAGCGAAGCGCAAGTTGCGTCAACTTCGGGTCGACAACGAAGCAATCCTTTAGAAGAGGCTATGGAACTCTATCAGATCGGGCGATTCCTCGAGCTTGACATCTTGTCTCAAGGCTGCGAAGACCTGATACTTGAATGGCTGACCCTGGAATCGCTGCCGGTGGTTCTGAAATGGGGAAGTCAGCCTCACGGTTCATCGTGGGTCTACCGACAAGCTTGTCACTACCTGCGTGAAGAGTTTTCCGCAATTGCAGTGTCCCCAATCCTGCACCAGCTAGAGAAAACGCAACTCATCGATGCCCTGCAAAGCAATTTCCTGCAAGCATCGGAGCTGGAGGTTCTTGGTGCTGTCCTGAGATGGGGCGAACAAGAACTCATACGAAGAATGGAAGACCGCGAACCTAATCTGCTCTCGCATACCGCCCACTCGGTTACAAGGAAAGGTATTAAGAAGAGAGATTTGAGTGATATTGAATTGAGGGAGATTTTGAGTGAACTGCTGCCACACGTTAGAATGGATCATGTACTACCACCCAACAACGAAACCCTTCACTCGGCTATCAGAAGAGGTTTGGTGTCGACACCGCCGTCGCACATGATTGGCGACGACCGGGAAAATCTTCGAATTAACGCATGGATTCGTGGCGGCAAAAATCACGGATTGTTTGTTAGACCACGGCTGTTCATGCCATACTACGACGAGGTGAAGTCCCTTTTGGAAGACCACAACTCTTCCCAACAAATAGAAATTCACCGCATGCGGAGAGCTCGGCATTATCCGGACATTCCTGACACGCTCTACATGGTGTCAAGGTTGAATCGGTGCAGCGTCGGGAACGTCAGCAACAGCAGCAGCAACGATTTATTGGCGTCGCCAGCTACGCAACTCGATGTTGTCACGTCGACCTCGTCGATTCCTGCACCAGACCCCAGCTCGATGGGCAACATGCAGAAAAGGGAACAAAAACTAAGACAAACTCCAACGTGCCAGCGCGCTCTAACACTGACGCTCTCTTCAAAACATGAAATTTATCGACAAATTCGCCTACGAATAGTTCGCGAGTTTAACTTCCCCGATGAAGTTTCCAATCTTCTAGAGAACTCTGTGAGTTGTTTCTGCAACGACGATCTGAACAAAATCGACGACGACTCGGCGGTCGACGAAGACATCTTGACGGGACCGTCTTCGCCGATGGCTTCGAACGAAAACATACCCGAGTCGATGTCGAACCATTACGGCAGTAATTTAGCGTTTCCGAGAGGTGTACCGGGCGGATCGGGGTCGAACAGCGGATCCTTTCGAAGACTAGATCTTCCATCGCTGGTGACAGAAGGTGATAACCAAGGTGCAGGTTGCACAGAAGGTGGACACATATCGATGATCATGCCGGACGTTACGGCGTCGCTTGGTCAGATGGCTATCGGTGGTGCTAGCGGAAGCAGCTGTAATCAATTGAACGAGAACATGGACGGACTGCATTTAGATCTGGGCGACGGATCAAGTCACATAATTTCCAATCAGCCGCGACTAGCACAATCGTCAGTGCTTTTATATGGCACGCATTCAGGTTACCTTACACCAAGTCAGCGACTGTCTTCGTCAGTAGGAAACTACCATCATTACATGACGCGTTCAAACATGCTGGTGGGATTTCCAGGCGGTTCACAACAGATCCCGCCGCTCTCGAACGCGCCCGCAATTGCACAGCAGCCCTCAACGTCTCAAGTCCAAATGCATCACTTAGCAGCAAATCAAGTGCCATCGAACTCGCCGTTCGCGAATCGTCCAAACGTTAGCAACTTCAGAGCCTCCTCCAGCCACAGCCACTCGAGCTCATTTCTGTAGAAGAAGGCGCAAGACACGGGTGTAGACGATGAGTTTTCGTGACGTGTCGATGGGTGAGTATTTAAAAGTAGAATTATCAAAGAATTTTTTCTAGAATATGAATGACAATGCTGTGAACCTGTCCATTGTGCAGATAGGGACGAAAGGTTTCCAATTTCTTGTGCTGGATTGTTAATTGACGAGATTTTTTGATTGGTTTTAATCGCTTGACACAAGGTTCTTGACAAAAAAGCAAAATGTTGATAATTTCGATTTTATTTTTTGACGAATTTAATTAAAAAACAATTTCTCCTCGACAATTAAGAAAATCGTTGGTCATTAGAAATGCTCTGGGAAATTCTCGTTTAGTAATTGCCCTGTAATTGCTGGATGGTCTTGTGGCCGTTTGAAAGTGTCATCTCTTCGACGATTCTCCACCAAAGGAACAATATTTTACTTATGGGCGATTCTACTTTACGACAGCGACGGTTGCTTACACTCAATTTTTGCAGCTAAAACTCAAGCAGTAGCAAAAGTTAGGATGCCATTTGGTATTACTTATTAGTTCTATCGAATGAGACTCAAATTGTCCATCTAGGCTGCTTGGTGGCTGAGAAATCTTTAATTGAAGCACCGTCGCTGTCGGACTTTTTAAGACATTTTTTATTCAGATTCTCGTTTTGGATGGAAAAAGACGTACTATCGGGCCACAAAGTAGCTAAACCGAAAGATAGCTTTGCCCTTTGTATCTTCAGCGCCCTAGAACTTCTCCGAAAGCTTCTGTTGGCTTTAATTTGAGCGAAATGGTCGCTTCTTGGTTTGGGAAACAATTAAAAACAAAGAACAATTTGAGTACGCCGTCTGTACCCACGCTTACAGTAGAATCGCCCTTATCTGTTGCTTTTCCTTCATTTCCCCAGAAGCTCACAAAAAGTGCACAAATCTGTCTGAACATCACCCAACGAAACTTTTATTCTTTTCTTAGTTGAATTCCGCTCGTGTTGGCCGTCGCCGATGTAACGACCGATTTCTTGTGCGCGTCATTGAATGGCATTCTATGATTTACGACAACAGCACCTGTCGCCAACGTCTCTTACGAGCTTTCCCAAGCATTTCCCATTCCAAATTTAATCATGCCACAAAGGTTCAGTAATGTTTTAGGCTATTAATGTAATCAACAATAAATGACAAACAAATTTCGGATGTAATTTAAGAGGAAGAGAAAAAGAAGTTAAAATTTTTCAGTAGTTGTATCGAATCTTAATAAAACATAATTGAGATTCCCGTTGATCGACGGGCAGAAAATTATAAAAAGAAAATTATGAAATTTATCTTATAAATAGTAAGACGTACCAATAGAAAATTATTTATGATCAATAAATAAAATAATTACCTGGTGAAGCGTTTCAATAACCTTAAGGTGAACTATATTTATTTTTCTTAAATTAAACTTTCGAAGACGATCTTGATAAGATGACAAAAAGGAAGAAT
>JPYR01000115.1:19728-40827 GCA_000775305.1 Belgica antarctica | reverse complement strand
ACTCGCATTTCTCCACGGCCAGTCTCGTCAAGCATTCCATCTGACATTTCAGATTCGAGTAAGCTTTGAAGTATTTCAGTTCCATTTCACCGTCATAGTAGCAGTTTCGGTCTTCTGGACTCACGCTTTTCAAGGCGTCGTCGGTGTGAACAACTTCCGGTACGATGGAAACTATCAACTCTTTCTTGTCATCGAATTGACAAAAGTCAATAAACTCGAATCCATTCGGAATCTCAAACGGCGAGTGGAATGTGAACGCAGCTTTCTTACAGACACGCGTGAAGTAATGTTTTCTCGGTTTCTCTTGAATCACCAGCTCCAGGTTCCAGTCTCCTGGTTCGGTGCCAGTGGAAAGCGGATAGTCTCGGGTGTTTGTGGGCTGTGTCATTGGATCGGGGCCTTTCATCGTGTACTTGTGTTCGTCGTAGTTGTAATCTGATGAAATTCTGTTGGAACACGAACCGCTTTACTTAAGTGGAGTTTTTCGTGGTTGGAAAGATTAGTTCAGTTCGAGAAATTTGCTAGCGGTTGCCCAATTTACGACGCTTTGAACCTCTTATCGAACCCGATCGAAATTCAGAACAGACTGATCCAGAGAACCCTGGAACGTTCGAAATGTTGGATTCGGTGAATAATCGAGTGATCTCCTACCTTTCGGTGAGAAGCAGATGGTTCTTTGTCGCGTTACTTATGCCATGAACCTTATTATGACTTTTCCAAATAACTGCGAATCAGCCTAATGGGCGCTGCAATGATCTTGCGTCGTCGCTTGCTTTTACGCACTACGATTCTTTTTGGGTGGACCTTTCGGGTGCCAACTTTTTTACACGTTCTCACTAGAAAACGTGCAAAGACAAGATCCAACAGCTCAAACACCGTTGAGATAGAAAATCCCGCGAAAAGCCCCAAAGTTCCACCCATGTAGGACACGTAGTCGATCTCTGTAAACTGTCTCGTTCTGATCGTCGGGAAAAATTTGTCGTCTTTAAAATCAACATCAATTAAGCTTTCGATCCTTCCTGAAAATTCTTTGTCAGCTCTGAAATATTTAAAAGTTAAACTCATGAAGATTAGATTTAATGTGTGTTTTACATGATCTGATCGAGTTGACGCTGTTTGACGATGTATTTGATCTCGTTGCACGACGGCAGGCACTGGCACGATGGTTCAACTCTTGGAAACGCAGCTTCCACTTCCGTGAAACAAAATTTTTCAGACAAACCGCATATTCTGATGCTTTTATCGCGGACCATGTAGAACTGGACGCATGAACTTGAAGTCAGAGTGAAATTTCTCAAGCACTGTTAGATGCAACTGTTCTTCGAGTAAATTTTGAAGAACTTCAGCGACTTTTCGTTCTCCAAGAAGCATCGCCATTCAACGCTGTATTGCAGAAGCGAATCTCCAAGATTTGATATTTCTGGCGTAACGAAGAACTGAACTGCTGTGTCCAGCATGCTCGTAAACTTAAAAGTTTCATGGAATGGCAGCTCATGTGGATTGTGGAATCCAGTGGAATCGAAACGAAAATCCGCGACTAACGAAGCTTTCGTAATAATGCTGATTGAAACCTTTTTTGAACGGAATGAGATGAATTCTAGCGTGAAATCCGAGGGCATGGGTTGTTGTTGTCCAAGGAAATGTGTCATTGTTCCGTACTGAAGGCATTCTATCTGCTTCGGTCGCATGTTTAAAAAAAATGGCCTCGTAAATTTGAATTTCGTCGACTCTGAAACAAACACTGCATATCCAACGAACCAGAGAATTTCATCTGACTTACAAGTCCAAATGGTGGGAACTGAAGTATCAGAAGTGTAGGTGATAATTGTTTCGTCGCGTATCAATCATTTTCCATGTCAGTAAATCGCAGCCAATGCACGACAATGCCAACGTCAGCGACAAGAAACATCTGAAAAACTTTGCAAGAAAAACAAGTCAAAAAGCTAACTGAATTACTTTTCAATAGTCCGGACTCGGCTGTCGACCAGATATGACATCACGGCTTTTGGATCGGCTTCCAACGCGCCAGCAGAAATGAATCAAAGTGAAATCATTTAAAAAATGCTTCGAATATTTGTTGCGTTTTCAAAGCCTGCATGTAATTAAAGATTTTGGTGTTCAAGCTCAAATAATCTCACGAGAACATAAAAATGCATAGACATCACTTTTGCGATCGAAGAAAAACTGTTTTTGTTTTCCAACGTGTTAATTTTTTAAGATCTCTAAATCGATAAATAAAAACTTAAAAAAATATTCGATGACCGAACTGAAAATTTAAAATATATTTCAGCTGCAAAATCTCGAGAATGCTTTTCTATTTGTAGCAGAGATCCTGGCGAAAAGCAAACACTGAAATAAATCAGTTACCTTTTTGAAACTCGACTAAAGATTCGTTGTGTTTACCGTTAGGAGCGTGGAAAAGGCCTGAAATATATGCACGCCATGGCACCCCAGACAGATATGTTTATCCTGTGCACTATGAACATTATTTTAGCATGGGAACATCTGTGGTCGTCGAATACAGGCTTTTATGTTGCACATGTTCTGCTAGGTGGTGCTGTTGAACGAAAAAAGAAAATTTCTCGTGATCTTGTCGGGTAAGAACCGTTGAAGTTACCTTTAAAAGAAGAGTTGACTACGGCTGGTGATTACTTGAAATTCAGTTACTTAAAAATGTTAAACAAAACCTGGTTCACAACTGAATAAAACTGCCCAACGATCGTAATTTACATTATCCAACAAGCTTAAAGTGATCTCCAAATGACTTTTTCTTCATTATCAAGCTGAAATTCAACAATCGACAACTTGAGACCTAACAACCCTAACTTCATGACACCAACGCTTTCCAGATTCGTTCAACTTTGAATTCTAATTTTCACATCAACTCAGTCGTTACCCCAACACATTGCAGCATTGTAACGCGAGAAAACTAAACCAAGCAATAAAATTTTTGGATACAAAAACAAATTTCCAGAAGAAAAATCATTGAACAAAGCATTTTTCCGCGAGCGAACGCAATAAAATTTCATACAAGATTTAATTTTTATCCTGCGCTGCTTCTTCGTTTGGCTTCCACTCGAGCATTCTCCTACATGATTAACATATCGCTGGTTGTTTATACTTCTTTCGACTTCTCGAAGATTGAATTGCTTGAACGTTCACATGGATGACAATATCGTTGAACTACGAAAAGAACTTGCGAATATTTGGAATTAATTTAACGAAACGGAAAACAGAAAGCAAGAAGCGAAAAGAAAGGAGTCAGATTAGGCGTAGGAAAGTGAAAGAGCACTCGAAATGTTTGTGATACACATTCGAGCAGATAAAAGTTAAATAGACGCCAGAGATATGACTCGGCGACGCAGATTAGATTCATGACTAAACGCTCTCGACGTATATGAATGTTAAATAGTGAAAATTCAATTTGACAAAATTCATCAGTGGAAGCTTAACGAATGGAGACGACGAAAAAGAAGGCAAAAGTCGGCCATAAAAATTGCTGTTCGTAACATTACATATTCAAACACGACGAAAAGGGAATCGTGAGATTTGAAAGAAAATTCGGAAAACGTTTCATTGTTTTTCTCTTCGCGTCGCTTTCGCCCGGTTTTTAGTGTCGGAATGTACATACTTGAGCCTGTGCTTTTCATCGAGGATTTCTCGTTCATATATTAGACTTAATTCTAATTCTGAGATATGAACCACAAAAAACGTGATAGTGAATTTATATGACGAAATTACATGATACATAAAATTTTTTACAACATGCTTCTTTTACGCAAACTACTTTGGTTGTCGCTCGTTGTCGCCTTGTCTTGAGAATCCGCCCCAACCCTGGCCCGACTTACGCAATTGTTAGAAAAGGAAATTTAAAATGTTTTATGTCTCTATTTGCTCGAGATGAACTGCTTATTTATCTTTTAAAGTTTCCGATTTGCAATTTGAGAATTGCAATTTAATCTTTGGGGACTGTTCGGTGGGTGGGTCACGTTTGAAGGGGAATTCGTTTGGGTTTTGATCGAGTTAGAGGCTTGTTAAAGCTGTTTACTTAATTGACGAGATTTTTGACGGATCAAGTGTCATAAGTTTCCTATCGTTAGTATCCAAGGAAATTATTTCACTGTTAATCAAATCCCATTAAAAACCTTTCACATTTTCTCAACACCACCTTTTCCTATCAAATCAAACTTTTTAAACTTTTTTTTTGCGAACTTCCTTACAACTCCATTAAAGATCAGCCCCGAAACTTTTCAAGTTTTCATTTCAAATCATAATACAAAAACTATTATGTTTGATAAATAGGCGCTTAAAACATATGTTAAAATTTGAAGCAATTTAAATTAGCTGTGCTATATCTCAGAACGGAAAATAAAATTCTGACGATAGACTCTCGAAAAGCAATTCTTTTGGCAGAACGTTCCTTTTTTCTGTCTTCTGCTTCAGCAAATCATTTCTTGTATTATTTATGGCGGCGAACAATCGCTCGAGAAATTTTATGACACCAGCTCGGAGATTTATAAGAATTTAATTCAACGAGATCTCGAAAGTGCCCATGAGATTAAAAGTCTATCGACGAGAACAATATTTTGATTGATTGCGAAAGTTTTTTGTGTTTTTTTTTCGTGGTTTGATCAGAATAGGATGCAGGGTGAGTTTGCTGTGTAATCAGTTCCAGTAAAGGAACTAAACTAATCAGGTTTTGTTTTGTGTACTAGACTGTATCTTCAGTTGAAACACTTTAAAACATGATCAACTATGAAATCTCGTTCAATTAAAACCAAAACTTGAATGCAAAACATAACAATCTTGACCATCTTCGCAATCCCATTCAAGTCATCCACTATCTCTAACCCAATTTCACTGCCAACTACAACTCTGCCAATCATTAATAAACTCTGCGAATAAATTTCTTTTTTATTATTCGTCCATTAGCCATCTAATTAGCTGTTTAACATCATCGCAATGACGATAAAATACTTACGATGAACAGCATTATTCAAATCTGAAGCTGTTTCTATCAGTCGAACTATCGTTATACGCACAAATCTATTCAAGAGCCCGAGAAAGATAATTTTCGGCTTCATTGGCGTTCCATAAACTGTCATTATGCATCCATATTTTTACTGACTTTACAAATAAACAGAGAAAGAGAAGGAAACAGCGACATGGGAGATGGAGAACTATGTGTTCCTTTAATGTTACAATAAAAATCAAACGACTATTCCATTAAGACTCATATTTTAATAATAAAATAATCATAATAATCATCATTTCATTTGTCGGGGCGATGTGGAAAGGAAAGAAAGGAAAATATTAGTTTTGTCGTCGTTCCCCACAAGCATAAGGACATAATGAAGAAAAGTTTGGGATGCGAAACAAAAGACTTCAAGAGAGTGCCTCGTTACAAAGATTCATACTGATATGGACCGGCTAAATATTTTTTTAATTGTCACCATAAATAATTTCGGAGATTGCAAGATAACACCCCGAAATTATCACACATAACTATAAATTTGAACGATTTCTCGATGTCCGAGGATATTTTCGTCGTCTCGGCTTTTAGTTTCAATTCAATTATTATGTAATGCGAGTCCATAAAATCGACCAGTGTCGACAGCCAAGAAGAAATCTTTCATCAAGATTACGATCGTCAAAATGGCTTTCCGAAAATGCTTTAAAATTATTCAAGCCATGCTGCATTCCTAATTCTCGTTCTCTTTCTATTAATTGCTTACATATCAGATGACCAGAAAATTGAAAACTTTTTTCTCCCGAGTCTCTGCTTTATCTCACAGAACGTATCAAATTTTGGAAATAAAACATGCCCCTATCCATTTAATTAAGTCAGAATACGTTATAAAACTTGGGATGTGAATTGGAACTTCTCGAAATGTTGAAACATGTTCACAAGTGGACGGTATAGATTTTAAATTCAAGAATATCAACCTGGTCTATGGTGATTTCAGATTGCAGGGCAAGTAATCTTGTGCTAAGTGAAGGCAACTTATTTCTATGTTTTGAAGGCTGAGTTGCCACAATCAAATGTACGGGCAACCAAAAACTTTATTTTTCTGAGATTTTCGTTTAAATTGCAATTTGAACTAAGTTTATGTCATTAAAAACTTCAATTGAATGACTTACACGGCAGCATACTTCGTCTAAGAAGATGTGATTGAAAAGTTTTTGTGACAGATTCGATCTACTGAATCAATATAGTAGCATGTCTTCCAACAACAAGATTCCTACGTAATTAGCATCAAAAGATACTTTAGCAACTAACTATCAATTAAACCAACGTAAATGCGAAGGAAGCTCTATTGAAACTTCCTTCCTGCACTACGCTTCCAACAACAAAAGGAAAGAAAAAAAGTGAATTCATGAAAATAGTAAAAATAACATTCGGCGTTCCACGGTCCGCAACAGCAGTTGATGCACAATGATAACAAAGTGATTTTCAATCTACGGCATAAAATCATGGCGAATCGCATCCTTTTGTCTAGCATCGACACGTGCCAAAGTTTTTACTGCTGTTGATGTTGTTTTAGGGGAGGGCGAAGGGAACAGTTTTATTTATTGCACCTTTTCACACCCGACAAACGTCGCAGATTTAGTTTTAAAAAACTTTCATGAGAACAGCTACGGCTGCGATAAAAAGTTGAAACAGAATTCGGACCAACTCAAGGGCCATCAATTAAACACGTGGCTTGATCAATGTTTCTGGAACGGAAAATGTGTCACGGAAGTCGCATTTCATGACTCGTCTTTCTCCACGCTTGTTTGACTCCTGCGGAAAGATAAGTTTCAGAAAAGTTTCCATGGAAGTGACATCCTGAAATCACAGAAACGGCAACCGTGTACCCATAAACACATTATGCATAGTAAACGATTAGTCTGAACGAGAATCAACGGTGTGTATCAAATCAAATCAAGAGAAGCAGCAACGACGAGGGTGACTCACAGCTTAAATGTTAGTTTTACTTTTTTCTCTCGTCGTCTCACAATCGTTATAACTTATGAGGGTGAATCCCGTTACGATGATCGTTACCGTTCAAACGCATTCACAGAACCATCATTTCTGCAAATGCTTCGACAACCTGAGTGCTGTCCCCTGCAAACAAACTTCGTGAAGGGATGAAACACAAAAAAGGTTTAAGTCGAACACAAACGATTTCAACACCTTATTGAATGACGCTGTTAGTCGCTTTAACTTTCCATTTAAATCCCATTCGAATGCACATTTCTCGTTCGTTCCAAATCAAAGACGAATGTGACTTGTCAATTGACGAATGAGAATCTTCCGCCGCGCAATGAAGTCATGTGAAAGCAATAACAGAATGTTAATTCACTGTTCACACGGATTTTGAGATGCAAGATGGTATTATGCAAGTGATGAAATATGGAATTTTTATTGAAGTCATGTCGTAAAGGCAAAGAACAAAAAAAAGTGTAAGTTTAATAATGAGACGATGCATGAAGTAAGGGCTTGTTCGTGGGATGACTTTTGAGGTTAGGGATTTATTTTGGAAGTTAAGGCTTAAGTTTAAGTTTTGACAGCTGCTGCAAATTTAAAGATTTGATGTTAGAAACATTGGTTGAAGGTGACAACTTGGTTCAGTGTATTGTTATCCGTTTTTAAACTTTGAGGTTAAACTTTAAGAAAACTGGAATTGTCAGGGTCGAAAAGTTTGAAGGACTTACCTCGTTTCCAATCCTTTTTGTGAAACTTCTAGAAGGAGACAATATAAAGTGTCAGTTCTTATTAAAATTTCAACGTTTTTACAAAACCGAACCTTGTAAACCTGACACTTAACCTCGATCAACACAAATCACAGCCGAATTTCACACCATTTCCACACTCACCCCCACAAGATGAAGAAACTACAACCATACATAATTACTCAAAAGCAGAAACAAATTAAACCAAATGTAAAAATTCTGTCATTTGGATGTTAATTAATTACGTTGTTCTGTTTTCTCGTTTGCATCATCAGCGCTTGAGATAATTTTTTCTCATTCCACTCACTCATCCATAGCGGGACTTTTTTCTCCACTTCTTTTGCAATCGCTTTACGGATGGCAACGAAACATTGGAGTTATCTGCAAAGGGAAATGATATCATTGCTGTGTCAGAAAGCGCACACAAATATGAAATTGATATGAAGTGAAATGTCGTGAAAATATCGTTCTTTGTTTTGAGAGAAGCGATGAAAGTGGTGGCAGTGATGTGGGTGACTGTAAGGAAAGTCCTCAATGTTTGAAAAGATTTCTTGGCTTATTCACAAAGATTCCAAGCTGATCTTCAACAATCAAAACTCAAATCAAAGACAAATCGACATCTAAGCTTGTCATCACTCGTAATTGACCCCATTTCAGAAGTTCCATGAGAAAAAAGTGCACATGTTATTGGGTGAAGCATGAATTAGTCATTTGACGATATTTTAAAAGGGTTTTCCACCAAAAGTCAAATACCACGATATTTCGACGAGATTTCCATGAAAAATTAAATGATCTGCTGCGTGTGAGAACTTCTTTCCTTCCCTTCTCCCTGACGCAATTTGTTGAGAATCTTCGTACAGTGGTAATCTGCGTTTGAAGCTATGAGAAAGGAATTTAATGAGCTCGAGTCATTAAAAATATTTCAACTCTTTGCTTCGTCGTCGTGCATCAGCCTGATATTGAGGGATGTGTTTGAAAGAAATGTAGCGCAATCTCGGAGTTGATTTGTTTGACATGTCTGAGTGACACAAAACCTTCGGCTGGGAAGGATACAACGTAGCGACTATTCCCCTCTTAGTCATCAGAATTGTTTTTATGACCTTTTCCGTTTCGTTCGTTTTATTTATTTCTCAACAAGCATCCAAAGCACTGAAGCCATTCCTCACTACAGATTATTGAGAAACACCGACTCATGACAACATGTGCACGAAAAAAGGTTTTTTTTTTTATTAATTTCAATAAACTTTGAAAAACAAATGAAAAATATTAAAAAAAATGTCGACGATCGCGATCATTTGTTTGTGTTTGCTGTTTCAAATAAAGCGGGCGCGCTCGAATCTGTAAAAGTAATTAAACTTCTTACGATTCATTCGATACAGAAAATTAAATGTTAAACTCGTGAGAATGTGCGCGCAGAGGGAGAGAAGATGGAAAACTTAAGCTGAAAGACATAACTTACGAGAAATGAGTAGTTGGAAATGGAATCAATCATTCGTTCCACTTGAAGCCGTTCAAAACCGAACGATTTCGAATGGAGTCAGTGAGAAATACGAAAATTTCGTAATTAAGTTCAGTTATTCACTCGATTTAGTTTCTTAAAACTGTACATCGCGATCTCAATCTCCCCGCCCGCTGTGCAGTAGCCTATCAAGTAACAAAATATCTAAATCGAAATAAATCTTCCCGAACAAGTGGCAGAAGCGAAATTGATTCGTTTTATTCTTTGCATTCTCCATGCTTCCTTTCACTCTCCCCACACGCAACGCACCGATTTTTCCTTTTCTGCAATGATTTCTTTTTGCAAATTGATAAACATCTCTCAGGTCATTAATTTTATTGGTATTGTAGTCGCTTTCCCAATGTTATTCTTTCATCTTGATTTCGCTATTGCACCCCTCGAAGTGACTTCACGTTTTCTGTGTGCACTTTACAAATTGGTGAGTTTTAACTAAACTTCTTTCTCAAAGATTTTCCATTTTTTTCTCAAGTGAATAAAGAAGGGATTGGTGTGTGAATGAGGTTATGTTGTGATGGGGTTATGTTTAGTTGTAAATTCTGTTGTTGTTTTTTTGATAGTTTTGCTAAGATGGGTGAGACAAATTCGTCGAATGGAACAGTAAAGATAACTTGCCGAATTTTTAATGGACTAGTTTTTTTTTTAAGGTTATTGATGAATTTTCGTTTGAAAATAAATATTTCGGCGAATTTTTATATTTCACAAATTGCCACTTATAAATTGTCCAAAAGACCATAGACTGAGTTCGGGCATTCTAACTAGGTCAATATAGTGCTTTATGATGACTCCAAACCCGTGTTGTTGCCTTTTAACCTCAAAATCAATAAAAACGTGAACTTCCAACGTTAGAAAACATCAATTCCCGTCTCTGCTTTACACCACTTACAACAATCCCCCTAAAACTAACTTTCTTCTAGTCGCTTCTCCCTCCCTAATGGATTAAGATGGTAAATAAAGTCATGAAACGATGAATACACATCTTTTCGCTACCCTTATTAATCCATCTGAATGATCTCACTCTCGAGTTGCTGCGAGATGACGGAAAATGCTGCATAAAGTCATCATGGATGGCAGAGAATGGATTGGACACAGTTATACAGTTATGAATTTTTATTATCTCATTTAAAAGTGAAATGAACAACTTGTTTTGCCGCTGCACGGTTTCGCCGAAAAACCTCCCCGACAGAGCGACCGAGCTAGCACACACTTGTGAACGACTTTTGCGCGTTCGCCTCTTGTAGTAATACTTTTTAAATCTTGTTATAAGTTATAAAAAGTAGAGGCGAGCAAGAGGAACGAAGAAACATGACATAATTCATGCCACGAACATAAAACTCGAAGAAGCATAAGACCAATAAATTATGCTAAAAAAGGAATTTTACTTTTATTACTTTGTGCGAGTGTATATTTCATTGCTCGAGCAATTGGTTAATGCCATTTAAGCCGCTCATATTATGTGATGGTATCCACTGTGGATTTATTTCCATAAATAATAGGCACCAGCAAGCAGCGCTTCGATTCCTTCGCCCCGCAAGGATCAAATTATCCGCACCATAAATACCTTGATAAATTTAAATGAACCTCTAATGGGCAACACGTGAGCACAAAGCAGCAAAATTTTAATTGATGGGGAACCTGATGCGGGCGTTTGGTGCTTCTGTGAGGTACTTTCCATCAATTATCTTCAATAAAAACGAATTCCCTCCGTTTTAATGATCTCAATGGAATAATTTTTCAAGTTCTTCAGTTAAATATATTTAAATTGATAACAATGTCAATTAAACCTTTGCTGTACCTAAAACGTGGCCAGCTTGGCATTGACGATGCAAGCGCAGTGGTGAAGGGGTTAAAGTTCAAATTATAACTTAAAAATGTTATTTTGTATCAATTTTGAGATGAAATTACCTACAAAGGGCTGTCACACCCTACTGGGCACCTACCGGACGTCCTGACTCTACGTTTGAATTAATAAAACTCTTAATTTGTTAGAATGAGGGTAGCAGCCGATAGGCACATCAAATCCAATAATCATACGGGCTTCTCTTTCTCTGCCTTGCCTTTGCCGACGACAACGATTCTTCGGTTGTTATATTTTGGTTCTTTACCTCTTCCAAATGAAGAGAACCTTAATAGATTTTAATTGGAATTAATTGATGAATTATTTGCTGCTACAGTCGGGCGAGCTGTTGTTCGAGAGCGAGAGTGTCTGAGAGTATTTATTTTTCGCTATTTAATATCACACACAATTCCCGCTTCTCGGAGCAATGAACGAGGCGAAAGTGTAAAAAAGAGTTGTGCTTGATAACTCTGCTTCCTCTCCTTCATGTCAGCAGATGCGATTACTTGAAAAATGTGTGCGATATGGTCATTAAAAAATCATTTTATCATTTAACTTGAAAGTTTTATAAAATACAGTTAAATAAATTAAATGAAACGAAAACATTTTCATTAAACGAGAAAATGGAATTCTTCTCTCTTTCTTTCTTTTCATCGCCGTTTGGATCGCTTTTTGTTGCCAAGAAACGGCGACTGGAGTTTGGGGATTGTGTAAAGTGATGGCAAGGCTAGTATTGATGGTTATAAGTGGAACAGAGATGATTTTTAGCCAAACGAATAGAAATTAGATGGTTGAAGAGTTGACAAATGCTTTTAAAGTTCGATAGAATCAGGTTTAAGTCCTACAGCAACTTTTATCTTTGTTGTGTTTTAAACAGTGACTCCTATTTTTTGTCCAAAGTTGACCCAGCGAATGGTTTTTTTTTTTAACTTTCCCTTATTCATTCTTCGACAGACGCAGAAATTGATACAGAACTAAAACACGAACTTAAAGTCTTCAATCGCAGCAAGTTTTTCTAAATAAAATTAATTTCTAACAAATTCCTGCTACTTTCATCATACAAAACCGACTTTTTTAAATCATCGAAAGTCACCTGCAATCATTAAATTAAGTTTTACTTGCAATTTCCACATCACTCACAAACAATCCCACTTCCAATTCTAAAGTTACAAGAAAATTCCGGAGATTGAGAGAAAAATTATCCCAGTGGAATGTTTAAGACGGCGAAGGCGAATTAAAAAATTACAACATTTGGTGATCCAAATAATTACACTTTGAAGTGTTCTTTCGTTCCTGGTTTTCATGTTTGAGGTGGCTGCGAAGTCGAGTGGGGGTGAAAAGGGTTACAAAGCATTCAATCAAGAGTGTTGCAGCTTTAAAAAGTTTTTCCATTGCTTGGTCATTGAGATATTCCCTTCCCCTTTGCCCCTTCCACCCGATTATGCAAGAAAACCACTGACTTGCTGCTCCGCGCTGCCTAATTGCCATTCCTTCCATCAAATTATAATGAAAACTTGAAGCCAAGAATTGTCTTGAACCTTTTTTGTTGATGGGCGAGAAGAAATGATAAAAATGAAGGGTTGAAAAAGTATCTCCGAAGAGTGTTGCACGTGTAATTTTTTAACCGTTTGGTGAGGGTGTTTCAGTGTTTCGAGCCATAAAATTATTAAAATGAATTGTCTGAGATTTCAAATTTCATCATCAAAAGAAATTAGAAGATTTTATTTTTCAACAAATTACGTGTTTAGATTCTAAACGCCCTGGAGTGGGTCGGACACATCTTTAATTAATTGGGACGCTGGAAGAAAAATGTGCTGATAAAAAAACAAATGAAATTATGGAAAAAGAAACAGTGAACAATGCTGACTGATTATTTTTATCAAATCATTCATGCTGGAGAGTCGTCACAAGCAAAAACGGTAAGACTCGAGAGAGAAAAACTTTACATTTTTATCTTGCAGGAAGTTGTCACAAATTGTGTTGTTTTAATTTGTCATAATTCCGAGAAATGAAATCAAGAGACAAAGAGAGAGGCACAAATCTGACCGTATCATATCAGTCGTCAGGAAGTGCAAGCCTTCACGTCTGCTATGCCAATTTCTGATTCCATTCATTAATGAAGATCCAGAATCTGTGCCTGTCGAGTGATCTTTTCAAGAATTTTCGTCTTATTTGTCACAACGTTAATATTTCATGTGTACGATCATTAATTGGAGGTCGTTCGCAAGTAACGTCAATCAAGTTTGACCTTCTTTAGACTAAGTTTACTAATAACCGCCGACTTCATTAGCCGGAAAAGCTGAAAATCTGACTTGAAGTGTCAAAACTTCACTCCCGTCAATCACGAACATCGCCCAAGATGAAAAATTTCGAAAGTCAAACGATCTCAAGGTTTCCAGCTCCAGCCTTCCCACCAATACCTTAAAATGATAAAAGAACTCTTTGTCTCAGCGACTCAACATGAATCTACTCACCCAAGCATGTGTTTCATTCCGGCCTACAAAAATAAATCTTCAAAACTCTGCTTCTCTGCTCGCCTTTAATTTATTTAATAGAATCACACTTTGGAATTCTTAACATTTCAAGAAGTATTCATATGTATATTGGCTTGTTGTTTATAGCTAAAATATCTCATTTGGTCAACACATGTTTTAAAAAGAAACCGTGTGCAGTGAAAAACAAAGAAAAATGGTTTGGAGTGGAGAAGAGATGATAAAGATGCGTCAGTTGTGTCACGTTAAGGTTCAGATCTTATGGAAATTTAATTCTTTGTACATTGTTTTTTAATCCACACTTTGAAAGTTGGGACTTTTATTTTAAGATCAGAAATTATAAGTTTTACAACAAGACGTGTCTGCTTGACGCCCCCAAAACGAAGACGAAACACATTTTCTCCAGCCTGAAACAGCAAAGTTAAAACGAAACTAGGTAAACACTTTAGAATGCAATTATATTTCCAAGCATTTCGGAACAGAGCAATAAATAAATCTGTTTTGAAAGCGATAGGAGTTAAAGATGTTCAAACGTCTATCCGTTCATTCATGAATGACATTACCTTTTCGATGTTAATTTATTCCGTGTTAAGCAGTTTATTTTCTGTGGCGCTTGGAGTTAGAAGATCAAGCATGACTTACGCATAAAGTCGTAAATCTTGGCGCGCTCAAAACTTACGCTAGAAAACGATGTTTTCTGAATTAAATGTATGTCAAAGCGATAAGGACATGACAACCTTAAATGAAATCAATTCGAATCTAACGCTTTTGATTTCTTTTGCACAATCACAAGCGACACAAAAATCATTCATTCAGTGTTTAGACTTTTGTCTCACGTTATCTGTGAACGTTGAAAAAAGTGAACGAAAAATTTGTGTTTCAAGGAAATGAAACTAAACCTATTTTTGTGTGTTCGAAAACGTAGCAAAGTGACCTCCGACCTTTGAAAAATAAAAACGAGTCGTTATCGGTCGGAAGAAGAATGCTATGGGTAAACAAAGAGTAGCGTCGATTTGAGGTAAAAAGACTCGAGCTGCGATTGTATTGAACCCTGATAGCCGCTGTCTTCCACTGAGTCGTAATTAATCGAGTCTCCGTCGTAGCGAAAGTGCCGTTGACTCATCGAAGGTGATGGAAATCATCCCGCACAAAGGGACAATGACTCGAACCAAGATTTCTCGTGGATTTTCCCTGTCGTCGATTTAAAATTTAAATACCGAAATGCCATTTGTTCAATTGTTCATTCATTTAGAATTAGACGAGTGAAATAAATTACAGTTTTTGTTTGTAAGTGAAATCCAAAACCGGTTGAATCAGGAGGGATGGCAAGCAAAAAAGTACAGCACGGGCCGAGATTTCCCTGCTTTTTTCACTTTCACGTTGGTTTTAATGAAAAGGGATTTCTCGTTTAATTCGCCGATTGATGCATTGTTCACTGCTACGACACATGTGCGTATATTTCTCCGATTAAAATAAAATACAATTTTATTCACAAGGCACAAGGTGGAAGGTAAATCTACTGTAAATATCGCAGTCGGGAGAAGAAATCACAGAAGGGATGCAAAGCTAGGGGTGGAATTCAACCTTTACGCCGGTATGGACAATGAAGGTGATTCCCAGACGGCTGTGTGTGTGAGTGTGCACGGCAAATCAAGATTCCATTGAAATATTTTCGGGGTGATCATCGGGGTTTGAATGAATTGAATCCAATTTTTTCTCTTTTTGTCGCGTGTCAAATTTAATTTTTTTCTGCGTTTGAGATAAAAGTTGAAACAGAATGAAAAGGTTGAGAATGATCGCATCATTGTTGGTTAAGGAAATCATTTGAAATCAGTGACTGCAGTTCAAAATAACGGCTGATTTGTTTCGTTTTCCTGGCAGCCCTGCACCGAAAATCACCGAATCGACTCAAGGTACAAGCAGGGCTGCACCGTTAGGCCTTGAAGGGAAACAGTTTTGCTGGCGACTTTGAAACTGTATACTCTTGGCACATGTGGCACAGATTGTGAAGGGAGTAGAAATCTTGTTTGCTTTACTCTCCAGCACAAAGGTACGCATTCATTCATTTGTTTCTACTTTAAACTCCCGAGAAAAATTAGGAGTGAAGGGTGGAAAATCGAGACTTTTGAAACAGTTTTTCAAGTTTTCGTCTCTCTTTCGGCTTATTCTAATTGAAAATATTCAATTTTCATCAAAGTGCTAAAAGCCCATGCATTAAACATCTGTCAATATATGTATGAAGGTTTTTCGGTTGGGACATTTACGAGAAAGTGTCTGATTTCAAACGAGACGATCTACGTGAAACCTACAAAAATGCATGAAATCGTTTTGTCGAAGGGAAGCGAGTGGGTCGCTTGGTTGGTTTTCTGGAAAAGGCAACTAATTAAGATCAGAACTGAGGGTGTCCATTGATGAACGACTTGGCTCTACCTTTTCTTGCTCAAGAATTTTTAAAAATGCCCGCTAAACGCTTGTGTTCAGCCAGCACAAAAGAAACATTGTGAATATCTTCGTAACAAAAGATTTCTTTCTTCAAGACGGCTGGCTAAGGGGAACGTAGCCACTCCCATTAGTTCACCTAGTGCACGGTTGTCGGTCGGTTCTGCCGTTTCGAGGAGAAATCTGCAAGAATGTTGTCACATTTTTGCGTTTTTTCGGACGAGATTTCAAGCTTTCTTATCAAAACATCGTGATGAGATTTTCGTTCACAGCGAGAACAGATTAAAATGTGATGACAACGAGCGATTCCCCTGAAATTTCCCCTTTTTCTCCGCGGCGCGTAGTAATCACCGGTTTGCGACATAAGTTACGTATCAACTCTTGAACAAACAACGCGATTACAGATGATGCGATGCGTTTGCGTACCGATTGGACCGCTCGGCGTAGAAAACTGTAGAAAACAACTCGTCACAATCCATGCACGACTTCCCCTTCTTCGCTTCTCGTTTTCTGCTGGCTTTCAGAATCTGAATTCTCTCTCGTTATTTCATCCGAACCTCTCATACCTTTCAGTTACTTTCTGTACACAGTAAAAGATTCATCGATAGTTAGGTTTTAAGTATTTTAGTATTTGTATTTTTTATTTTGTGGAATAAAGACGCAAGAAGGCATCACGGCATTACGGATTAGAAATTTAATTTTTTTCGGTGTCGCTACAGTGATTCGGTGGTTTTCACGCAAGGAAGAATGGAAATCTAACAGTAAATCGGAAGAAAATAATTTTGTGATTATCGGAAAGTGTTAAGCAGTGATAAAGGCAAAAAACCGCAGAAATTGAACAAAAAGCAGTGGGAAATAGAAAAATTAATGAAAACGAAGACGAAAGAATTGAATTAAAATGCAGATCACGGTGGAAAAAATGTGAAAAGGAGTTTTTGAATTTTAAAAGTGTTTTCCAAAAGCCAAGTACATAAAAGTTACACAAATGTTGTCTTGTCTGGTGCCTCGCTTTGGACAAGAAGATATGCCATCGTCAACCAAATTCGATTTACAATGTAAGCGCAACTTTTCTGATTATTTTTGTCGTTCCACAAGTCTTTGAATATTTTTTATCTCGAAAATTAAATTTCCTCTCGAGTGCAATCGTCGAATGCAAGAGCCTCAAAAGTCATTCCCAGAAAGGTGCTCGTAAAATGGCCGTAAATAATTTTAAATGTTTGTTGCTCTTTCAAGCTTCTTACAATTTTTTTCTTTCTTCTCCATTTTTCCATAAAAAAACTATCGCACACACACTCGTTGATCTACCTACACACCCGAACACGAAAAAATGTTATCGTTTCAATTGAGAAACCAGACAGTGGAAGTCACAGTGAGGGATCGCTTTGAGGTGATCGCTTAAGGCCTTAAACGGCCGTGATTCACTTCGGAAGCGACTGTACACGAGTGAGTTGCTCGGTTGTGTAGGAAATAATAAATTGAAACCAGGTTGGCATAATGATGATGATAGCGACGAGGAAAAACGTAAAAAATTAATGGGTGGAGTTTTTCGGACCGGTCGTTGATAAGAGACGCTGTGCTTATCTGGGAAGTAAACATTCCTGCTCAACGGTCATCAACGTGAAAGAAAATAAAAACTTTACAAGATTATCTTCAATTGTGTACACGAACGAATGCATCAGGTCAGCAGTCTGACTGATCATTGCCCTCCCCGACTGGAAGTGAAATGTGCATTAAACTTTGAAGCGAATGCAAATTATCGATTTCTTGTTGTGTATTGTGGAGAAGAAGAAGAACTTATTCTTCAAGAAAAATTTCCCCATCTCGCTATGAGTAAAAAGGCGAGAAGAGCGACAGAGAGAAAGCAGTTCAGAAAAGCTATGGCAAGGTCAGGACACATAAAAATTTATGAATGAAGGAAAAGCGGAGAAAAGTTTCCATTTTTTCTTGTGTTCACTGTCTCCTTGCCGAGAGTTGATAAAGTTTTTTTGTGGAACATTCTTGGAATTAGTTCCATCATAATTATATATTGATCAATTGTTGATTACGAGTTACACGAGAGCGAAACAAAAACTAGTGTTGGCAGTCGAGCGCAACAAAGAAGATGAGAGGGAAGCAAAAAGGGAGGTTCTTGAGGTATTAAAACAGGTTTTAGCGCCATTTAACGTTTCTTTGTGGCTTCTTGAGGCCAATTGACGTCGTCTTGAAGATGGAAACAGGTTTTATAGCTTCAGGTAGAGACTGAAACCGCTCCTTTGTGTAAAAATAAACAATCTCAATGGCTCTGCCTCGCGTGGGTCGGAAAGATAAACGTCGACGAAACTCTAAACTTGATTACAAAAGGTGCTTCCAAACAACCGCGGGGATTATTTTACTTCGTCTGAATCTCAAGAATTGAAATGAGATACGAATTGGCGCTCGGAAAAAACAACAACTCCGTCTTGGTATGATTTTTGAGACGAGAGATTTGTTTAAATGCGCGGATGGTCTGCTGATGAACTTGGGGTGATTGTGAGTGACGTCAATTGTGGGTGTAAACTGTGGAAAAGTCATGTTTTAAACTTAAAATAATTAATTTGGGTTAAAAGTTTGAGAATATTTTATTTTCTAAAATAATTAGCCTGCTTTAAGCTTAAAAATTAACGTAATTTAAACTTCTTGATTGAAGATATTTTAAAAATTATAAACACAACTTCATAAACTTCCCGAATGAATAAACTGTTAATGAATTCGAATGGCCACTTCTTGGAAGCCCATAACCAAAAAATTCTCATAAATCATAAAGATTCAATTGGAGAGAATTAAAATCCACAACTTTGCGAAAACAAATTGACGTCACTCACCAGCACTGACGAATGCAGATAACATTCCTGGAATTAGGGCGGAAGATAGAACACATTTGAATGACTCACCGTTGTTTCCATCACTCGAGCGATGATGCCATAAATGACCCGACATTGTGTTGCTCATTCACATCTACATGAAAACGAATCTCAATTACCTTTAATAAATTCTCGGAAGAAAGCCAGAAAAACGGCGACTGTAGCACTGTTTATGCTTTGAGTCGGAGTCGGGTTAAATCCTTCTAGGTGACTGGCCCTGTTCAGCCCTGTGCACCATCCGCGCCGACATCTGAAAACACCTTGCGTTCGGAGTTTATTTTAAATAAATAAATACGGCTAACTGAAGTTATGACTGTTCCAACTCGACGGAGGCAAATGGCTCGGAAGGAGAGCGAGAGCAGAAAGAATAAAAGAAATATTTAAAAATCATGAAATCAGAAATATAATCATCATAAGTTTCGAAGGCGAGAAAGGCACACATTAATTTGTTTTACAATAATAACTTTAATTTCGTTAGACCGTAAAACGTTCAATCGTAAAACGGCACTTAAACTGCTTCTTTTTGCTGCTTTCGATCCGATAAACATTCAACTGCGCGTTTCAGGTACCGATTCGCAGATTAATTTCCAATTAAATTTCACACAAATTCTGTCTCCGTTGAACATTAAACAACGTCTAAGCGAGATTTTCTTAAAGATAAATTTAGCCAATTTTTCTTCTGCACGGTCAGCGAATAACTCCGCTAACGTTTATTTTCAAACAATCGAAGAATTAGCGTTGATCACGAGCTTTTTTAATCCCAACATGTTCCACGACGATATGTTTTCACAACAATCTAAGGACAGACGGGTTAAATGAGACTGAAGGCTTAAGACTTTTCAACAAGCACTCATCGAAAAATTTCTCCGCTCGCTCGGGAAATTCACAAAGCTGCAGTTGACTGCAAACGGCAAAGAAAATATTCTCACTTCACTTTTCTGACAGGTGTATAAATTAATGTGCAAAATAAAACACGCAAATTTTCCGTAACTCAAATTAGAGTAAACATTCAAAGGCTGCTTGTACGTGCTAAACGTGTTCATTTTTATTTGTAATTTAAGATTTTTTATTTTGTTATTTCCGACATGAAAACGAAGAAGAAAAGTCAGCTAGGTATATTCACACATGCTCTCTCGAAATAGATCATGTTTTGATAATTAATTGAAATCAATTTCCTGTTGACTTGGGAGTGACTTGAGGTAAATATTCTCAATGAAGAAGGGTGTCCAGATGTTCTGTAACTTGCTTTTCACCACGATTAAAAGCTGTGTGGAATCTGAGGCTAAGTTTTCAAGCTAGACAACATTTAAAACTTTTCGCCATATCTAAGTTAGAAGCTTTTCACCACACTTTAAGCTATGCGTTGATTAAACTAAGCAGAAAAGAAATAAGCAAATTTAGACTAGCTATGCGTCACATATTCACGTTTGAACTTTGCGTTGAAAAGTTTTCACCACGGGTTGACTCTGAACTTCAAAGTTATGCATGTTTAAATTATTCCAACCCTTGCAAAGGTACCTGAACTTTAATTAGCCTTAAGCTGTGCGTCACAGCTGAGCGTCACTCTCGTTAAATCAAAAGGTTTTGAACTCCACACGTCACTTTGTATCGACCCAGATCAACTAATATGTCGTTGAGAACACTTTCGAGAAGAAGAAAAATCAATTTTACCGTTGAAATCCCATCCATGAACCTTTTTCTCTCAATCATCACAGCAGTGGTGGTCGTTCTCGGAAAGACTCGTTCGTTCTTCGCGCACACACATGTGACAAATTTTCAGTCTCCACACATTGAATGGATTAAACAAAGAAATTTCTCACTCGCTAACACCTTTTTTGTTTCTTCCCGCTCGACTCAATACTCCAAACTAAAAATAATCCACGGCTTCCGGTTCATGGGAATAAACAAACTTAAATAGCAGTTAAACTTCTAAATCGATATTAGAAGATGAATGATATGATTACCTCGCAGACGAAGCACAAACAATCTCTCGCGTCTTTATTATACCTAATTTCCTCCTGCATAGGCTTCTTCCCCCATCTCTTCCCCGCATACCTTGCTTCAATCTCGCCCGTTTGAGGTTTTTTGTTTATCTCAACAAATAATAATAATAATAAATGGAAGAAGCAACCAAGCGCATATGTTCAAAAGCGACGACTAGCGTGATTCGAAGGGAATGTTGGAAGAAAGATATGAACATTTGTCTAAAATGAATTTTCA